>VWZY01008457.1:1491834-1506566 GCA_013399075.1 Chloroceryle aenea | reverse complement strand
TTGCCCCGCACCCCCCCCCCCGCCAACCCCCCGCCTCCGGCTGCTGTAGCTAGAGCAAGGAGCCGCGAGAGGCGGGTACCTGAGCCCGGCCTGCCGCCAGTAGGCCACCATGGCTGCGGCTGCGAGAGACCAGAACTGGGACAATCGGCAGCTCCCCTCCGGCGCAAGGTCAGCACCCACCGGAAGGGGAGAGACCCCGCGCGGCTCTCAAGCCAATCACCAAGCAGGAACGAGCCTTCGGCCAATCGAAATCCGAATTGCCTCAGGAAGTTCGACCAATACTAACTCTCCTCCTGTCACGAGCGCTCCTCTGTCAGAGACCAATCAGAGGGCAGAATATGCCACGCGCCTCCCGCCCTTTCCTCTCGAGGGGCTCGGGCCGCAGCTCGGCGCGTTCCCCTCAGCGGCGCGGCCGCGGTGGTGCTCCCCGCAGGCACCGGGCAGCCATGGCTGGCNCAGCCATGGCTGGCCCCGCTCTACCCCGGCGTCTTCCTCCCAGTTCTCTCCGGCAGGAACTGTTTGGAAAAGGGTTGAGGCCTTACCTGTTTGGGAAGGTCTCCGCTCCGCCTCCGGGTGTGGTCAGCTGGGACCTGCCTCTGGGTTCCAAAACCCCGGGGATATTTGTGGTCCTTCCGGGATTCAGAGCCGGTAATTTACCTGAAATACTCTCCACATCAGTTAAGAACAGAAATTAAAATCTGGCTTTTGTGAGGCTAATGGCTGGTTATAGAACACTTACGATACATGTTACCTCATTCCGAAGTAGTCCTGTTGAAATCTAAGAACGTTGTGTGTTTGTTTTTGGTGCGGGTTTTTTCTGTTTGTTTAGGTTTTTGTTGTTTGTTTGGGTTTTTTCCCTTTTTTATTTGTTTTGTTTGGGTTTTTGTTTGTTTTGGTTTGTGTGTTTGTTTTTTTTCCCAGCTAAATCAATTGTCATTACCTTTTTTGTCATCAGTTCTTGGCTTTTCCTAGATAAGTCTGTAAAGAAGAAAGTGGTTTACAAGCATGTGGAGCCAATGGTTTTTATAAACACAGACTGTTGTTCATTTTGGAGTTTTAATCGATGTGTGGCCAAGCTGTGCCAGGTTCAGAGTTTTATCCCATCAGATGTGATACTTCAGCATGAGATTCCTTTTGGTTAAAACTGTTTTTGCATAGACCTGAAATTACATTCAATCATTCTCTCTAAACAAAATTATAAAAGAGAATCTAGCAAGCTAGAAGCTATCGTCATCGGTCAACACTTAATGGAAAAATAGACATTTTTTCATGATAATGAGAAAAAAGTAGTGAGAAGACTCATATCATGGTTGATAAGGAATCAGTTTGGTCCTAAGGTTTATTTAAATAATTAGAACTGAGGACTTAAGGATCTTATAGCTTGGGTTTTTATTAAATCCTTGCACTTAAGTATCTATACCTCTTGGCTCTGTTCCTTCTGTCCGGAGCTGAACCACATCACCAAATACATAAGAATTGTCCAGAAGCTGTAAAGGTCTTCTGATGCTGGTGGCTTTGGTCAGCTGTGCAGAGAGGCCTTGTGTCTTCCTGTAGACTTTGGTGGCTGCTGAAGTGTGAATCCTTGTTTATGACACAGTGATTTCACATCACCATGCAGTGATGTTTTTCACTTCCAGAAGATTTTTAAAGCACAGAGTAATTGTCACCTTTATTAGAGAGCTCACTTAGTCCAGAGCCATTGAAATTAACAATCCACACACCACACTGTCAGTCTAGATCCACCACAACAGAAAGAGCAATTATCCACCAGGTATGTCGGTGTCTCTCTCTGGGATAGTTTATGACAGTCACAGAAAATTGCCTCTTAGTGTAATTAGTAGGAACACCAACCAGGAAGAAAGAGTGGGAAGATGGAAAGAATTTAATTTTCCTACTTAATCTGTCTGCTGAGATTCCTGAAGAAGAGCGTAGTTAGTGCCAGGTATGATGACACTTTTGGAAGTGGACAGGCCAGGATGCTGCGTTTCACCAGTTCCTTCTGTCGGGACCAATGATTGGCGAAGTTGTTTTTAAAAATTGCTAAATAACTCCACTCCTATTGAATTTGGAATGAATTTCTAAAATCCATCTATTACAATCTTTCCTCCATAATTTCAAAGAAATAACTAGCATAAATGAGACAGAAAAGAATTTTTATTTCATTCATTCATTTCCTTATTTACTTCCGTGCTCACCATTTTTATCTTGATTTTGAGACAGACGTGGCACATTGGAGCAAAGCTCTCCAACTTGTGAAAAATAAATTAAAATATTTGTTATGACAGCGCTTTTAACACAGAAAGGATGCCAGAGATGTAGTTGTGAAACAAACCATAATTGTATTCCAAAGCTCAACTATAATGATAACAAAAGGATATGAGAAAGCACCAAAGATTTAAGGAAGCCCCACTTTGCTCCCAATGCAACCTATTCAGTGTGACACAAGTAACTGCACTACTTACATATGGTGATAAAAGGGATTTTAAATACAAATGTTGTTTTAATGGTAATGTATATGATGATTTGATAGGTAAAATAATGATCAATATTATTTTAATTCTTATGGGCAGCCTAGGCCACAAATGTAGCTTGGCAGAACAAAAATGATGCTAGGAGAGATGGACATCTTTCATCCAGCTACGCATCCCTCTATTCCTGCTCCATGCCTCTGATCCCTCTTCCCTTCCCCCTGTCTCTCACCTGCTATGTCCCCCTGCAGTTTTCTTTTCTCACCACACCTTCTCTTGGTACCTCCATGTGAAATGCCTCTGCCTGCAATTCTGTGTCATGCACTCAGATTTAAACTGTAATGGGGGTAAGACAATTTGGATGCATTTATTTGCACATTTAGCTCTAATTACTATTTGTTGATCCGGTGATTTGTTCTAATTCAGCATGAATTTAAAAAGTTAAACCTCTGGGAGAGGTACCATGCTGAGACAGAATGGAAATTAGGTTAGTGTCAGAAATTATGTTCTATAAAATTCCAGAATATATATTGATGTCTATGCAGCTGTAAACAAGGCACCATTATAGATTTGTGTGACCTGTTTCCATGCCCAGTTCTGTTTTGGAGCTGGGATATATTTGTAAAGCCCTAAACTTTCCTCTGGTAAGAACTTTCAGAGACAGAACTTAGGAAAGGGCATGTAATGGAGGGAAGTTTCGCAAGCTATAAAGGGGTTGCAGAGAGAAGAGGGTTAGATGCAGAGATCAGGAGGAGCTGAAGCAGTGCGATTAGCAACATCCAGAAATGTGAGAGTGGATAGGTCTGGAGGAACTAAACATGTGAGATTAGAAATGTCCGAAGAAACTGAAGACATGAGTGAAGAAGAATCCTGAAATGTGAGATTGGTAACATCCAGAAAGTGTGGAGAGGTGAGACTAGAAACATCCTCAGAGGTTGATGAGGATAATTCAGTGGAGCCCTGAAACATGAAATAGTTAAAATCAGTGAGATCTAATGATTCTGAGGAGCTTGAGGAGGTGTGCTCTGAGACGTCTAGTGAGGATGGAGGGATCGTACAGGAGAAGTCCAAAGAAGCTGAGGAGGTGTGACTGGAAACATCTAGGGAGTCTGAAGAAGTGAGACTGGAGAGGTCTAGAGAAGGTGAAGAAATAGGACTGGAAAAATCTGAGGAGGGAATAGAAGTGAGACTTGAGAGATCTAAGGAGACTGAAGAACCGTTGTCAGAGAGATCGAAAGAGCCTGATGAAGTGAGACTTGATAGGTCCAGGGAAATTGAAGAGGTGAAACTGGAGCGCTCCCAGGAATCTGAAGAGGTGAGACTGGAGAGCTCTAAGGAGATTGATGAAGAGGTACTGGAGAAGTCCGAAGAGGCTGAAGATGAGAGACTTGAAAGGTCCAGGGAAGATGAAGTGAGACTGGAAAAGTCCACAGATGATGAAGAGCTCAGACTGGATAAATCCAAAGAATCAGAAAAGGGGATTTTAAAGAGTTCCAAGGAAGCTGAAGTCTTGAAACTGGAGGGGTCCAGGGAGGCCAAAAAAGTGAGACCAAGTAGGTCCAGGTAGATTGAAGAGATGACACTGAAAAACCAAGTAAATCCACATGACTTGTGTTAGAAGTATTTTGAATTAAAGGTCTGTAATAATACACTAGAACAAACCAAAAAAGACGTAATGGACTCAAATGATACTTCATTTGGAAGTAACTAAACATACAGTTTTAAGCTTTATGTCTCTTTTGGTGCAGAAAAACTCTAGTTATTGCTTATTAGAGCTCACATACTTTCTTAGAATATTGCACCCTCCCAGAGAACCAGTACAGAAGTACAAGTACAGAATGATATGTACAGCAGCAGACATGCTTCTGTCCTGGCATGTCTCTCCTTGTTCAACCAGATTTTAGCATCTATGATAGCCTGGCAAAGAATAGCCTCCTGTCAAATGCCATCTCCCTGTCCTGAAGGTCTGGAATAAAATAATTATGTAATAGAATGGAAAAGAAAATGGGTTTATTCTTCTTTTTCAGATACCATAGGATATTCAGCTACCAGGCTGCTTACTGGTTATGGAGAGCCATTAAAAAAAAAACCAAACTACAGCTATAAATGGCAACAAGGCAAACCAGACCTCTGACTACAAAGGTATGCAGGATTATTTCCTTTTGATTCATAACAGCTAACTAAAAATGTGGATCTTACTGATTCTGCTAACAAAAATGGCAAAGACAACAGTATTTTTCTTCGCAGCATGTGCAAGATTTTTTTTGGAAGTTAGTACTTTAACAACAGTCATTTTTCATCTGTGGTTAATTTGAATTTTTTAAATAAAAATATTCCAATGACAAGTTCTGATAGGAGGCACACATCTAAATAAAAAAGGGAACAGAACATCTTATATTTCAGTCCATAAAGGTGCATCTAATTATAGTATGAGTAGATCAAGAGGCTGATCTACAGCTGCCTTCTCTCGTCTCAAGACTTTGGCTGCAAAGCGCAGAGTAGTTGAAACCTGCTGTTGTCTTTCCAGACATAGGCACAGGAATGTACATAAAGTTGCTGAGAGAGTCATCACAAAAGTATTTTATGGCCCAAGAAAGTGAACGATACACATACAGGAGGCTGCAGCCTCTCAGGTGCATGCACCCAAGCTCTGTCCGTGTTATTACGCAACTGATGTCCAGATGCATGTATAATGGAATTAACATAATCGTCATGGGTGGAACTCCCACCGAGGTCACCTCTTAACTGAAGCAGGTGTCTGCTGAACATGGACTGGAGCTGACAGGAATGATGTCTTGCTATGTAAATATTAACATCGTGGGGATTTATGACAACACAAAAATTGCCAGACAAAAAAAAAAAGCTGCCTATGTACCGGTGATGAGACCCAAAGCAGTTCTTGAATATGCTTAATATTGATTCATAATGCCTCTGCAATTTTAGAGCTCATGCAGCATGGCTCTGATTTTTATCAAGAGCACCATGTTTACAGATAAAAAGGCAAAACAAATGATTTTTTCTTAACATGCAGAATTTCTGATGAAATTGTTTGCTTGCTGCCCTTATTCTTAATAAAACAATAAAAGTAATTAACCCCTTAATAATTCCCTTGCTATCTAACAACACTATAATTTTGTGACTGACTTTTAATATTAAAAGTTTCTCAAGTGCATTGTACAGTGGAGAACACATAATTATACATAAAGCAAGTTAAAAGACAATAAAAAGCCAGTATCGACATGAGTTCCAACAGACTATAAATTCCATCATCTCTTCACTGTGTTCCTTCTGACTTTTTGAAGTGGCAAAGTTATTGCACATTTTCCCATGAAGTAACAGTGTTTAGAAAGATGGAATTATGGTCGCTATTGTATAAAAGGTACGGGTCAGTAATAATGCTTCCTACCTTTGATAGCTGTGGATTTATCTCCCTTCTCTGCCTGTGTAAGCCATACTGGGCTGTGCTGGTAAAGCTCTGCTGTTCTCTCTGCTGATGACCCTAATCTGTTTCACAGCTACTGGAACTCATGCCATGCTGATGACAATACGGTTCATCTCCTATTAAATCTCCTCTTGTCTAAGTAGAGCACACCACACAGAGCACCAACGGAAAACACACTCCAAAATCAGCTCTAATCTTAAGTTAAAGTTGCTGTTCTCTGCTATTTCCTGTTACAGGACATTTTGAAAGATAGTTGATGAAGCAGATGAAGACATTAATTGCTCACTATTGGACACCTGGATTCAAAGTAAAAATAATTTGCAGTGTCATCCAAGGTCTCAGCTGTCCATTCTACAAAATCTGGCATAAATAGTCTCTGGAGGGGTCCAGGATCTGCAGAGCAGGATTCAGGTACACTCAAGTTTTAAGATTCTTGTGCATTACTTCCTATTTTAATTTGTTTAGCAACTTCTGAAATTATGTTACTTTTTAAATAGCACGATAATGTAAGACGTTCTGTCCACAGTTGATGATGATATTGAATAAAAGTTCTAAAAGCACCTAGGTGACATCAATGGCTGGAGCCTGCTATCAGAAAATTTTAAGTCTCACAGGTGAGAATAAAGAAAATAAAACTGTATAGAGCAGTAGGATAAGGAGCTTACGTGCTGCTGGTACTTCAGCTAGACCATTAGGAATGTAACTTGACTATAAAATTCCAAGTGTGGGTTCTGATACACACTTCCTTGCTCCAAATTTCACAACATACCCACTAGATTTTGCTACAGCTGCTATATGTAAATGAGTTTAAATCTAGATAAACCAAAGCAGTTACCTCCCAGGTAAATAGTATCTACATAGTCCCCCAAAAAATCTCATTAACAAGAACTCACTCAAATGCTGCTATTTGCCGTATTGTAAAAGAGATTTCCTACCAGGGTGTCCACAAAGTTGAACAGGCTCTCAGAATATCAAAGTTCACAGCAGGGACAATTGTTTCATTTAATTTGGTGTAAAAAGGATTTGGTATGTTATTAGTAAAATATTTACTACATATGTTGCTAATTTGACTATATTCTAGCTGATAGATTCAGCTGGATAATATATATTTTATCCAGCTGATAGTATTTTTTAGGTCAGTGTTTTTAAGCTTTGTGATTGCAGGAGTGCCAAATCTTTCTGGGGAAAATGGAAAAAAGCTGTCTTGTGCTGAACTTGTAATACATATGACAGGTGCCTGAGAAGAGTTGAACTGAATGTTACTGTGTTACAAAACTGTACTTTTTACTGTTAGAATAACATAGTATAAACTAACAAATGCTCTTTCTAGGAGGTGCAATATGAAATTATTGTAATACACATTGCAGGGACAATTTAATTTTGGCCCACCCAATAGCTTCCTCTAGACAAGGAGATCCTCCATGTCTCCCCTTTCAGTGCATCTCACTTTGCTGCTGGGTGCATAAAGATTATAGCACTTCTCATATTCATATTTTTTTTGACTCAACAAGTTGACTTGGTTCAACAACCATTATCTTCAGTGCAAGGGAAGAAGGTCAGCACAGCCATGAACAAGGTGGCAGGCAGAGGCCTGTTTCCAGCTTACTTGTGATACGCAACCTCACCTGTAGAGTCATTCATGGCAACTTATAAAGCAAAGCTATCAAATTATTTGAGAAAGAAACTAACAGATCCTGCTAAAAAACAAATTTCACCTTGAGAAATGAAGGATTCTAAAACAACGCTGTGCTTTTACACAAGCTCACTTTATCAGCACTCTTCAGTTCTTCTATAAACATGAATCTCAACCGGATGTCTTTGAACCTGTCAATGCCAGGGGGCTTTGAAGGGTTGTAGGTCCTAGACGAGGGAGCTGGGGCTGTAGGTTTACCATATATGATGTTTATTGGAAACATGCTGGGCTGTACAGTTTAACTGCAAGTACAGACCACAACTGACAGCTCAGCAATGCTGTAGGAAATGGTGATTAAGTTTTTTTTCCTGTTTTTTCTTTTTTTCCAAACCAAAAACCTGTAACTGTAAGTTATAGTTAACTGTTTGACTGAACAGGTGCCGACAGCTGTTGTCAGCAAAAAGAGATACCTCTCAGGGAAATGAAGACTTTCTAAAAGTACTTCATTTTGATTGCTGACCGAAGAAAGTGGTATTGGTGTTTATATAGACCCAAGTTGTTCCAGTGTCCCAGTAACATTAGCATTTTGTTTTATTCTCTGGTAGCAGCTTTCATCATTTCAGATTGTCAAAAGCAGTACCATGCAGAACAGGAGAATAGTAGGCAAGGTGCACAAACACAAATCTTTAACAAATTCATAGTGCTGATGGGTACATGAAAGCTGGACAACTACACACCACTGAAAAAAAAATAAATCCCTTTACATCAGTTCTTAGAATGCCGTGCAGTTAATGTAAAACAAGTTAATCCATTATACTGCTGCTTTAGCCACCTCGAGCCTGTTTAAATCAAGTGAAGGACAAAGTCTGTGTAATTTACAGAAAAAAAAAACCCAACTTTTATTAGTTAATACCAAACTCCCAGCACCAGTATAGCAAACTGATCCCCACTGAAGTGACAAAACCATTCCAGTACGTTTGCACACTGAGCGCAGGGCAGGCATCTGTGCCGCCTCCTGCGACAGGACAGCACATCCAGTGTAACTGCTGCACACAGAGTCCCCCACTCCCCCTCCAGCAAAGCTACTTTAGGTGTGGTCTCCTATTGTGAGATTTGGAGGTAAACATACAAATTGTTACATGACTGTATGGACCCAAACATTTTGTTCTCTTCTGCTCATAACAATAACGAGCATGAGATTGCACAGAAACAACATCCCAGGTAACTGTAGCATAGAACTACAAGTCCAAGTACATTGAAAATCTTTCCCCAGGATCTAGCAACCTGAACTCTGGTTGCTAGTTAATGTGTCAGCTCTGCAGAAAAGCAGTTAAGGAGCAAAAGACCACAGCAGCTGTAAATGTGCAGTTTAGGATATACATTTCAATGAACGCTATTAACTCCAGAGTATTTCTTTACCCTCACCTAGCAGTTAAAAAACCCAAACAAATAGATCAGAAAGTTTCAGGAACTATCCAGAACTCAGAATTTTATTTAAAATGTGCCACATACAGAAAGCCATACTCCCTGACAGAAGGGGAATGCAGGCATATAAATAAAATAGAACAAATAAAATCATTATCTTTCAAAAAGTTGTTGAATGCTTGCAAAACTTAAACAGTAAGGTTTTTTCAGTGCAAGGGCAAACTGCGAGTTCATACTATGCAGTCCTTAGTGCAGGAAATATTAGGAAAAGAAAAAATCAACTTAAAAATGCCAAGTGATGCCAACATTTTAATTCAGTTTTGAGCATTGCATTTTTATCAGAAATGATGGTACAGTTGTGCAGAGGTTTCACATACTTTTTAAATGGAAATGCTATTTCATTTGTAATAACCTCCTGTAAAACATGGCAAACCTCAATGATTTCAATTTATTAAGGTAGTCTCAAACCATTCCTTTTTAGAAAAATATTTAGAATAGTTAGTTTTTAAAAAGTTATATATAATACCTGTTTTTTTGTTTCTACATGAATCTTACAGAACCTTGTGTTGCCATCTGTTCACCACTTAAAATCAGCTCTGGTTCTCTATGTAGCAGACACTATTCCATAGGCAATCCTGATGTAACAAACAGCATGCAATGTAAAATGTGCTGGAACTGGTGACATTACAGTTCTTAACGGCTAACCCAGAATCATCCAGTTACTTGTGAGCTTGGAATCAAAATTCCAGGAAAAACCTCTGGCACCAAAATATAAACATCAGCTAATTTAGGGCTTTGTCTTTCCATTCTTCCTTCACACCAAAGGAGCCTCAAGGGACAGACAGTCCCTGCTGAAGTCAGCAGGACTACCAGCAGACTGGTGTACTATGTAAGGAGGTCAAGGTCTGACCTTTACATTCCCACAACTAATGACTGGTGACAGTACCTAGAATCTACAGCGAGTACCAAGAAGCAAATGCAAACTGTAGAAAAGATTTTATTCTCCCGGTTTTGATTTAAAAAGCCTTGTATTGTGAGCAAATTAGTTCAAAAGGTAAAGGAACTTCTGGAACTTAGAATACTTTAAACAAAATAACAGTATCAGGTTCTTTTTGGAGCATGTTCAAGTTAATGAGTTAATTCTTTACCTAAACATAAGAGGAAGTAACAGTATCTCCTTCTTTAACCAACCTCACAAAGGTTTTTTAGTCCTTTAAGTGGTTCTTTGACATTTTGAAATGAACACCTACTAACCTTAGATGCCCTTGCAGTCTGCAAGATTTTAAGGCTTTATGCTTATTGTGCTGCTTTATTTAATGGGCTTTTAGAAGTAGAAATACTGATTACAGAAATTTAAGATAAAATCTTACTTCAAGTTACTGAACACCCAGCTCACTGATGTCATTTTTAGGAATAGAATTTAGGTCTTAGTAGGTAAGAGACACTTTGTATGTTTTACCTATATTGACTGCAAACCAGTTTGAGTACCGTGTTAGCTCAACCAGTCAAAGTTAAAAAGCTTATCAAAAAATATTTTATACATTCTTTTGTATTTCAAGCAATAAACTTTCCATTAAACCAAGTTGTTTCACGCAACTATCCAAAACTTAACAGACAGAACAATGCTGGAACAAACCATTCTGCTTATTTTGGGGCTTGGTCCCAAAAGAGGTAGTCCGTAAGTCACACAGAAAGAAAAATTCCACAGACATTTACCTAACATGCCAGTCTCCTCCATCATATGCAGCCTCATTACTAAATGAAGCTATATCATATCTGCAAACATTGTAAGTTAGTGTTCATGTGAATACAGGTACTATACTTGAAAATTACTTCATCTGTAACCGAATACGGTCCAGCTGAACCAATAAATTAACTAGGCTTTGTGCATCGTCCTCATTAGTAAGTATTCAGCTTTTCTCCAAATTAATTCTGGAACATGCCTAATATACAGGTATGCCTTTAAATAACAAAGGATACATGTATTTAGGTTTGGAGAGAAGCTTCAAATTATTAAACCTCACTCGTAACACAGGTATATTTAATATCATTTCTCTACAAATGCTGCTGCTGCCATTGAATTCCTCATGGTTCCTCTTGCTGAAGCCGTGAACTCTTCAATTTCAGCATTCAGTCTATTAATTACCCATTCCAATGCTTCACGACCCTATAGTTAAAGAAAAGTTTATCAGTGTATAAATCTTAGCAAAGAAGTAAACAGGTTAAACCCTGTCTTACTGAAAATGACTAAAGACACAACAGCTGAAAAAGAAAAAAAAAGGTACAGAAATAAATGCCTCCTGGATATGTTTTACATCAATAACCAGAGTACTGCAGGAACATGTCCTCCCTTACATTTCATAAAATAAAAATTATGTCAGCAGTGCTCACATGATGAGCCTCAAAAGATTTATCATCCAGATTGTTTTATCATTCTTGAGGCTGAACTCAAGATTGAGCTCTTTGGATTTCCAGAGGATAGATTCTCAAATAAACCACCACTTCATTACTCCCACATAACTGCTTCAGATTCCTCTGGATGTAGATCCTTTTTCAATAGAAAAAACTAATAGATGGCATCAAAAGGGCAGCAAGAGAGTGACAGCAACAGACTTAATTTAAGGAAGTGGAAGCATTTCCAGAGAAGATTCAAAGAGCTTTGCCAGTAATAATTTCTTATCTCCATTCAAGATGAACTTCAATACACTGACCAGTAAAGGCAGCAGAAGTATGTGGACACTTCCTAAGTTTGCTGACAAAGCCAAAAAGAAAAACAGATTTTTATTCCCTTTGTCCTTTAGCCAGTGCTCACACATTTTACACAAGAGTCATACTTACTTTATTAGCGTTAGAAGAAATTGTGTTTGCCATTAGCCCTTCTAGGTAACTGCTGAGACTGACCCCTTTTACAGATATTATTGCTTCTTGGGTTAAAATCGTTCTGAAACAGAGGGCAGGAAACGGAATTATTACGAGTAGTTTAAAACCAGAATGCATTGCTCAAAGAAATTTGCTCCTCCACAAAAACTGTATTCCCTCATCAGTTTCATTGTATACAACACAGAACTTACATATACACAGAACTTCCTGCCCCATAAATACAACCCACTTCCACAGTGCTCAACTGCTTTATGCTTTTGCTCAAAGAAAAACCAAGAGTCCCCCCGCTAAGTCCAAGTATCCTTTTGTGGCACTCAACTATTTCCATCTTTAGTAGCAAGCAGTTAAGAATGGAAACAGCAGGTTTGTAGTGGAGGTATACTGGGAAAAGAGTATTGAGACATCTCTAACAACAGATATTTAACATTTCTGACTGTCATAAAAGAAAGCACCTCTTAGAATCCAGAAATCCTTCAGAATTACCACTAGTTGCAGCAGTATATACTCAGTAAGCTCTAAACTAGCCTTAAAAAACAACAAACACCAAAACCCCCAACTCCAACATTATAGACTAAAGAGAGATAAAACTCCAACATTATAGACTAAAGAGAGATAAATATGCCTTCTAGTGCACATTCTGTGCTCAGGATGATGAAGAGATCAGAAATAAGGAGCTGGGAACTGGGGATATACAAACTCAGCTACAGGCAACACAGGACAGCTCCCTGAAAAGCTGCTCTACATTGAACTCCATCACAGCACGCACGACATGCTACGGTTGCCAGTCGTGCTCTGCAGAAGCAATGTCACCAGAGAAAATGACAGGCCATTTAATTAATTCTTAGACAAGTGACCATTACAGAGTCATGTACATAACCTCATCTTCTGTTCAAAGGAAACCATGGAAATTTTCAAAGCCAAAGTCTGTACTGCAGGGCAGTCTCCAAACGAAGAGGTACTTACTTGTCTGGTTCATGAGGGTGTGGTTTATAGACAAGCCTCTCATCTACGGACACTAGGTTTGTAAATGAAATCTGCAGAATACAAGACATCGTTACCTCTTGATAAAAATATTAAGGGAACATATTTTGAATCTGCGTTAGTCATGTACATATCTCTAAATTAAACATGATACCTTTCCTGAAAGTATGAGGGCTGTAAAACACGATAGAAAAATCTCCAAGTTCAGTATTTTCTGGTCTAGTTCTCTTCCCTTAAGGTTTTGGATCATTTTTCAATATTCACCACCACATTTATAACATTTAAATAGTGAGATCAGACAGAGGGAGTAGTACAAAGAGCAAAATCTTAAATGATTAGGAAACAGTTACAGTGTGTACCAAATGGCTTTAATTTTTTTTTTAAACACCTCGCCCCCAAAACTACTCCTGTCCTGCTTATCAGTATGTTCAGATGCTGCAGTCCTGACAAGTTCCAAAAACCTAGTAGCTTCTTTCTGAAAAAGAGAACCATTCAACTCTAAACACATTACTTAAACTTTAACTTGCATTTTTCTAATGCAATTTTCAAGTAATTTTCAATATGATTTCTCTTTTCAAATTTAGAGGGTACTATTATAATCTGCAATCTCTTTGAATTACACAAAGCTAGCTACTTACGTTACTGGATTTAAGCTCCATTGTTTTTGTCACTGGGTCAACAACAGAGTGCTCTTGAACATATGTCTTTGTTCTGCATGTACCAATGAGCTAGAAGAGAGGCAAACAAGTACAGAATTACGCCAACCAATTGCAGCTGGTTTAGGGTCTTCAAATGCGTAAGTAGTGGCTATTGTATCGAACAGACACTGAGACAACAGAATCAGGCCTTAACTTAAAATACAACTAGCCAGTTGAGGAAGATTTCATTTTTGGGATAGTAGCAGTTGCAGATCTAGGCAGTTTTTGGCTATCAGTGTACTACTGTTGAGCTGTCCTTATACATAAATGCTTCTATTTTTAAACCACAGAAGTTGTGAAATGATACGTCTGGTACAACACCAGTTCACAAGCTTCCCTTCCCTCTGGCACACTTTCCAAGCTCTGGGATACCACACCTACCGATTTCACAATGGAGGGTATTCCCCATTCTGTACTGAGGAGTCTGTGGCTGTGCAACTTCCCACTGGGGTCTACATGTCTGTCCAGGACATCGACTCCAACCACACTGGGGTTCATGGGATTTGGGTACTTCTGCATAGCAGCTGTTGTTACCATTTCCCAAGGGTGACTGCCAAAACAGAATCAAGACACAAAGTTGGACACCTTCATATTTTTAACAGGACTTTCTATTAAAACTGAACACAGCACGTCAATGAATTTATCTTTTTAAAGCAGTTCAACTTCTAGTTCTCAACCATACAAATAAATATTCTTCCCTAGCAGAAACATCAGGTTTGTGACTTGGGACAGTGGTATAGGCAAGTTAAGCCCTGAACACACCTGATCAGTCAGAGCTCCCAAGTTCTGTTACCTCCGGTTTATAATTTGATAAGAACCTTTTCCCTGAGACATAATGCTGAAAAACTGCAATTTATTTGGGTTTCAGTAACGCTCAAGCTATTAAATTACTTTCCTCTGACAAGTATTTCCTTTGGATTATCTTCCAACATAGGTGTTTTGGAGCACTTGAGCCCTGACAACATGAAACAACTCATAATGCTTTGGTCCGTCCTACACCTAGAAGGTGAAGACAGCACAAAGACAACCTGTACCGCAGCCGGACCCGCGCTACTCAGGTACGTCTCCGGGTTTGCTTTGTGTACGGCTTCCATGGCCTCACGGGCTGCGTCCCCCGAGAAACCCACAGCGTTCTAGTAGCCGGGCCACGATCCAACCGTCACCCCCAGCAGAGCGGCCTCAAGAGCCGGCAGCCGGCTCGGTTC
>VWZY01008457.1:1427452-1491827 GCA_013399075.1 Chloroceryle aenea | reverse complement strand
GCTCGCGAGGCCGTTCGTGTGGGGACTTTACGGCCGCAGGCGACGCCTCTCCGCGCTCCTTCCACCCCGTGTGCGGAGGCTGCGGCCAAGTAGCTCCCGTGAATCGAGCGCTGAGCTCTAGTTACGTGTGAGAGCGTCCCGAGTTACACAGGTCTGCTGTCAGACGCTCGCTCCATACATTCAACCGGTTACCTTCTGCCAGGCCGAATGGGCTAACGTTGGAGTTAATAACCGTTTTATACGGACTCAGACCTTCAGGAGCCCTTCTCCCCCTGCCTGGGGTGAAAGGGGCCAGCTCCACAGCCCGCTGCCCGTTGGCGGGTAAGCAGTTCCTCCGCCGCCGGTCACCAGAGGGCGCAGAAATCTCGGAGTGCCGGCGGGACAGGGCATGGGCTGGACTGGAACAGGATGCGTGTGAATGTTACTTAACTGGTGCAGTCACACCAGTGACCCGCCCAGGCAGCTCACTGCTGTCTTCAGCCAACTTGTTTTGTAAGTGCACAGCCTAGAAGTTCTTTTATAACGAACAGTTACAAAACAGCCTCGATTATTTTCCACGTGAAGAAGCACCTTCTGTGACAGGCAGGCTGTTCCAGAATGGGAGGGTTTCAACTAACTGACCTGAACTTTTCTCTTACTCATCCTTGGCATAAACCAGAAGACATATACACGATTAAGAAAGCAGTAAGAAAGCAGTTATATCAGCAAACAACGCCATAGGCATTTTGTGGCACATCATCAAGTACTTATAAAATTCTCAAGATAACAATGCAGAAAATGCCTTGATTTGTGTGGGAATTGTATTTTTTTTTCATACCAGGACACAGCAGAACAGCATTTCACGGACACAACTCTCAACCAGTGAGTGACTGTGATGTTCTCCTACCTGCATGGTAATGGCCTCACTGGAAAAGGCTGAGAGGGAAACTTCCCAGAAACATTACTTCCCTCAGCATCTTTCTGCAGTGCCAGAAATCTCAGCCAGGCTGTGGAGAGACTGGGATTCAGTGAATATTCCTGTGCATCCTTGTTGTTCACACTGAACATCAAGTACAGAAGCTATTCTACAGAGAAGCTACCATTTAATGATAGACTACTAGATTCAGTCAGTAGCATATATTTAAGAGAATAAATTTTTGCTAGCAAGACTTGTCTCGACCTTGTTTTTCCTGATTCTTCCTCCTCAAGGGACTCTTCCTGAACACCGATAACGTGCCAGTAATCTGTCAGAGTGTACAAAGTTAGTTCTAGAAGACTGTAAATCAGGTCTAAATCCATTGTAGTCTTAATACCCACTGAGTGATTTTTGCAGCTGGAGAATTTTGCAAAGGATGTTAAAAATGCTGGGCATTTTGAGAGGTCTCAGAATGCAATACACACTTGTGGAAGATGGCAACCCTTAAATAGGCATTGGCAGTTCAGCAGATACCCATCTCCTATCCATCTGGCCATCTGTAGCCTCTCATCATTTTTTTTTTCTGTAAAAGAAATATTAACTACTGGAAGCAAAGCAAAATGATATCTCCAAGAAGGAGGCATGCCAACATATGGTGCAGATTAGGAGCTAGATCTCAACAGGTTTTGCTCATAGAAACTTCAGTTTATTTTAACAGGAGTTTTGTTCAAGTTTCTGTATTTGATTGACCCAAATTTTAAAAGGAATAAAAAATTATAAACAATAAACACAGACTTTAAGAAAAAAAAGCTTATCTGTAACTGCAGAGGAAAAACTGCATGCCCTAAATATTAGAATTCTTTATGTTGGTGAAGCTGCACTTTGAGAATGTTGTGTCCATTTTTGTGGCCAAGAATTTATTACTACAGAATTTGAGATCCTCTCCCGCTACATGTTGACAGGATCTGTCGAAGGACTGAAATCAAAGAAAACATTCTTCCAGTTAAATTTGTCTTGTCCTAGGTACTAACAAGATGATCATTAAGGACCGTAATGGACATCTACAAGAGCATATAAATTTCAGATTTCTGTGGAAACCCCTGGTGAGATTACTTAGTTCAGAAGCATCTTTCAGGGGCTGTTTGCTTATGATGCTGCTAAATGCAACAGATGCATAAAATGGGCCTCATGACCATGTGCTTCATAGAGATTTTGGCAGAGCAACATCCGTGGCACAGCGAAGAAAGAAACTGCTCTCAGAATTGTGTAGGAAAGCACTCTAAGGTCCCTGTCGATCTACTTACAGAACAAGGCATTATGATTTATTATTTTCAGAACCATGTTTGTCATCAGGGAGGTGTAAGTTGTGCCCTTTAAGCAGCCTCATAAAACATTTTAACTGAAAAGCATCTATATCAGGACATAGCTCATAAACCAGAAGTCACTTATCTCCAGCATTAGGTCCAGATCATTCATGCACTACATAACAGCTCTCAAACCCCCAGCCTGTCAAACCCGCTCAGGACTGGACAATTACAGTTTTAGCTTTTTGTAAGAAAAATGTGTCATACTTGGAAAATCAAACACCATCTTGGTTCAAAGCCATGATCCTACAGATCAACTAGACCCACTCTGCTGCACAAAATATCACTAAATTCTAAACTGAAAAGGGTTTGGTGGCAATGGCAGTGTCTCAGGGTGCACTTCTGAATGCTTTGGCTGCAAGTCAGAAGTGGCATCCATAACGGATCACCAGCACCAAATGTTACGTGGTAAGATTGCAGATGACTGATACAGTGAAGTATAAATGGGGAAAATTCCATGCTTACCTGCTGCACTTCCTTGCAATAGGCAGGGTATGAGCTCTGGTTGCTATCTCTGCTTCATGTATCACAACACTTCACAGTTTTCACATTACAACTGAAGCAAGCTTACTATTTTATACACTTAAAAATTAATCCAGTGGTGTTTTGCCTCCCTTGTCATAATCTGAAATACAGCTAACCCTACAGCAATACTGCACCAGTTCCTTGAGCTGTATTTAAAAGTTTTGATGTGTGTGAAATATTGGTATTCACAGGCAGTATTAATGAAAACCATTTTCTTGAGCTGGAAAAACAAGTTCCCACTCCCTTTGTCAGTCTGGCAGTCGTACTGGCAGAAAACTGACATTATCAATGTTTTCTTTCCCAGACATGACTTTCATTATACAATTCTTAATGACTTTCTCATCTATAAACACTCTTTCACCATCAGCACTCAGTTCAGTATTAAGAAGCTGTTAGTGCCTGGCTGCATTCTCCTGTATAGACTTTTAAATTGGATAGCAAAGCTCTCTTTTCAGTGCTTCCAGAATCAGGTCTCCAATGCCTTGCAAGTCATTATACATTTCTGTATGAAAAGGTCACCTCGTACTGTACTTTTAATAAGCCAATACCCTTCTTTTCAGACAGCAGTGTCTCGACGTAGGATAGTACCAACTCCTCTAGTTTTTGCTCATAGTTGAATAGGAGTTTTGTTCAAGTAATTTTGATCCTTCCAGATTTCTGTTTAGTATCAAAAGGAGCCACTGATGGGGAAATGCCACCACTACACAATGTATCAGATCCTGAAAACATGGTGTATGTTGTGGATGACTTTACATGATGATATATTTACTAGGTCTTAAGAGAACTCAAACTTCATCATGGATTAGCATTCAGAAGCTTCAGTGCATCTCTTTCTCTCTTCAGAGAAACATAGATGGAATGAAAATGTTTCCTCTTCAATACTGAAAATGTGATTTTATCAAAATAACTGTCACTTTACCATTTTTTTCTTCTCTGCATGGCATCAGCAGTTCACTGCTGATGTTGAGTCCTAATAGCTGCTTCCCACTGCTTCAGCAAGCTGGTCTCCCACTCCCAAGCCTTTCAGCTGCTTTTCAACTAATGTAGTCCCAAATAACTTGTCACAGCTGAGGTGTGGACTCAGCATTTGACCGAGGGCAGAGGGAAGGGCCAGGAATGCAGCAAGCAGCATTTAAGACCACGGAGCTCGATGCTGTTGTAAAGCTACCTGCCTCAATCAAAGCAGTGCTGCCAAACTCCACTCTCTACAACGGATTTCTCACCTTTGGTCAAACCTGCTTAAGGTGGCTGGAACAGATGCCATCTGAGGTCAGTTAGTCCCATTCTCGAGCTGCTACTCATGTTACTCTGGAACAGCTGTTCATATGAGCAAGACAAGTGCTATAAGGGAACAATGCAGCTGAATTTCAGTTTTCTGCACAGTGAACCATAAATAGAACTGGAAAATGACAGAAAGGCCACACTAGTATTGGAAAGAAAGCCATGAAGTTGAAAGATCAAGAGGTCAAGGCTGATTAGACAGAGCTGTGTACCCCCCAGATTGCCTACTGGTTTTAACTAGCCATATAACAGTTTTCTAAGTTCAGTGCTTTTGTTCTCCATCCACTAACAAGCCCTGAATTGGTATTTGTTAGTATTGTGCGATTTGGTACAACCCAAATTAAAACAGATCAGTGTAAGACAACCAAATACCCCTGTTTGTTTCTATATCATTCAACCAGGAGAATCGTTTTTTCTATTCTTAAGTATTTAAGGCTCTCCCTCCCTCAATTTGAAGAAAGACTAGATTATAGAAACAGCCAACAAATCCCTTTCCCCTAATCCCCAACAAATGGCCATCAAGTTGCATATGAAATGCAAATAAAAATTTTTAGAGATGATAATTTTCTATCCTGAGCCTACCATCCTATCATCCCCTAAGAAGAGATGAAATAGCAGTAGCCATACCAACTTTCAGAGATGATGCAGGTATATATATTTATACTCTGAAATAAGGTTGAATCAATTCATGCTTTCGGTGTGGAAAAACCACAAGAGGGGGCTGTATTTCCATGAGGTTCTTCCTCCACGTGAAGACCTGTTGCTTGTTACTTCATGAGAGGGAACGACTGGGACGTAGTGGCTCACCAGCAAACCCACCTCGAAGTAGCCAGATACCTAAGTATTGCCATATGAAAGAGGACAAGATCCCTACTCTGATTCTGCGTCCCAGCAGCAACCACTCTCAAAGGGCTGCCCACCCCTAAATCGAGAGCGTATTTTACCGTGGAAATAAACTGTTCCCCTGCTTCCATGTTAAAATGGGATCTAGACCAGAATTCCTTGCTGGAGACAAATTGGAAAGATATATTCAGGCCTCTTTTTTTGGTACTTCAGAAATATTAATGAAAAGTCAACATAAAATGCAATGAAACGTCCCCAACTCCTTAAAAAAAACCATCCCTTTTATGTCCTCTAGTTAAGTCTTGCTCATTTGCCAGAAACCTAAATCGACAAAGACAACCTGATTTACTGCTGGAGACAAATTGGGATACTACTGGCTGCTCAGCTGCATGACTTCAGCAGCAGGGAAATGGAGGAGACAGGAAGGTATGGACACAAGCAGTCCTGACAACAGCCCAAGTGGCCCGGCACACGGGGAAGTGCTGCCTCTCTGACGTGCAAGTGATCTGTCCTCACCTTCTGCTAGTGAAAGAGGAAACGGGACTGTAAGTGGCAATCTCATCTGACATAGGTAGCCTACAATGAGCAATAAACATATACATCCAAAAATCCATTGCTTCTGCCACTGCCTTCCCAAAAGGACTGAAAAAACCCCATAATGTGTATAAATAATAATCCTCTCTCATCTTTGTATGCTCCCCTTCAACATCTGCCTTCATCACACGGACAAGTGAAATACAGGCACCAGGAGTCTGGTGAGACACTGAAGATTCAGAACATCTGGCTGCCTGGCCAGAAAGTTTCCAAATCACTTTTTAATGCCAGGAATTTAAATCTCATGTAAACCTATGGAATGGAAATAAAGGACAGAAAAGTCAATTGCTCACAGGGCAATATCAAACCCAGACTTGTACAACTTGGTTCTATGTACTATTGCACACATACATGTCTATTGCAGAACTGGAATGCAGTGAGTGCAAACCACTCTCTGTCTCAGTCAGTTTTCCTTGTCTGTTTTGGAGAAAAAAAGATGCCCCAAAAGGCAGAATTTATAATGAGAATTATTCATTCTTGGGTGCCATATTCTAGTTCCTGCATCACAACAAAGGGGAGATAAACTTTCTTCCTTTTGATGACTGAAACCAGTAAGATACTCTTTTCCACAGATCTGTATGCAGATTCAGAACTTGTTTTCCAATATTGATTGCATAAAAAGATTCTTCCCAGAGTTTCTTAATAGATATATTTTTTTTCCTACTGCTTAAAACCTTCATATATATGCATGCACAACTGTTGGAAGAAGGCTGCAGTCAAAAACTGCTGCTGTTCTCTAGCATGGTGATGCAAGGAGCTTAAAAAAAAAAAAAAAGGATGTAATTTCTTAACAATACTATTGCAAATCTATGCTCATTTCCTTCTCAGACACGTTTCAAACAGTCTAGGTCCCAAAATAATTTCTGAGCTCTAAAATAACTTACGATCTTTTAAAAGCCATCTGATATTTGTTTGTGGGAAGGAGGTCTCCATACTGGTGTTTCCACTTACTCAGTAAAGCAGTCAAATTACTAACTCATTAACATTATTTACCAGGTTCCATAAATTACTTGAACACTGGACCATTGTAGTGAATGTGGTTTGGTCACGTTTTGCTGAAAGTCAATGAATCCCTCAGTAAGGGTGACCATAAATAGAGCAGCAGCACATCCTCCTCTCACAAGGCTGCACATCTCTCTGCCAGCTTTCTATAATCTGCAACCACTGGCTCCATTTTGGATGGAACCTGCACTACAGAAAGGCAGAGTTTAGAAGAAAGTCATGTGTGCTTCCATTGCTCAGTTTTTGCACACTTAACACATTTGCTCTTCTCACTATCCACACAAAAAGTTGCATAAACAAATCACAGGACTTTACTGTCTGTGCCAGTAAATTTGCAACATGAAACCTAGCAAGGGTAAAAATTACATTTAATGAGCTCACAAATATTTATTAATGCAAATTTAGGTTTCAAGAACCTGCTATGGTATATACTATAAATTCCCCAGAATCAACAGATGGGTAACCGTTCACAAATAGTCTTAAAATGTAGCTTTTTAAGTGCATATGGTAAGTATGTAGCTACTAGGAAGAGGGGTCTTATGAATAGCTGATAACATGGCAGTACTTGAAAAAGCCTTCTGAAACCCTGCTGAGGCAGAAAGTTGAAATCATTTCAGTGAATGAATAGTGTCAATGGTCTGACATTATCCATGCCAAAAAGCATCCAGAGCATCTTGATCAGTGTTGTAATCACAGCTGAAAAATGTACCTATTTTCCCTCTGTTGTATGATCTTTAGATTTTTGTAATCAAAAGCTAAAATCATATTCAGCTTTGTTTAGCATGAGGCAAACTTCATCCACTGCTAAAAAGCAGGAAAAACATTTCGCCTTTTCTCTTGAACAGATGCCTGACTCTTCTCTGCCCAGTGCTACCAATGTGGTACTTTCTGAAGCAGCCAACTCAAATGCATTGTCTAATAGCTGTTTTTAAAGAAGCATCAGCATCTTTTTTTTTTCTGTTCATAAGCATATGATGCCTGCACCACAGGACTGTCTTAAGCTAAAATAAACACGACTCACAGTCAGTGGAAAATGCTGGATTACATGTGTTGTCTGTCTACTCCACTCTCTCCACATGATGCCTCACATACTCAAGAACAGGCCTTCAGACTTCAATTTCCAGAAGTCCTCATCTATGATGAAGTTTTGTTACCTAGCATTTAATGCCTCTCCCTTCCAATTATCCCCCCACAGCTTGAAAAGAAACCCTAACTGCCAACAGTGTCTTCCTGCCAGAAATAAAATAAAAGGAAAAAAAAAGCCAAACCAAAAGAAACCCAACCCAACCCAACCAACCAACCAAACAAACAAAACCACCCAACCAACCAAAACAGAGAGAGGGAGAAAGAAAATTCAAACCAAGACAATAACTTTGCTTCAGAACATTTACACTTAATGTATATTAAAAATGTTCACTTAATAGAATGAATGATCTGGCACTAGCCCTGGAACGAACATTTGATTTTCAGATCCTTTTATTTTATTCTTTTGACATAAGAGGTCCTAAGAGGCTTAAAGCTGCATACCCTCAGGGTTCTGTTGCCTCAGATGCTAAAGTGGCCAAATATCTTCTCTATCAAGCGCGTGATACATCTACAGCAGTTGTGAAACATACTGGATAAGGCTGTCTACAATAACTAGGCTCTAATACTGTTTACATAATTCAAATGCAAATAATTATTTTTCATATCAGCTTTCTCCTCCACCTGAGAACATACAAGATGTAAAAGATAATTGTGCACAGTCACAGCCAGCTGCCACCTCACTGCCTCAGCATTTGCATACTGGCTCCTCTGAAGGTTAGGTCTTCCACCTGCTGTCTGTGGCCTTCTGTTTTACCATACCGAGGTTGCTGCAGTGAAGTGATCTATAGCAAGGATGCAGCTGCACTTGTACTTACACTTTGCAGCAGAGGTCTTCAGGTAGTGCATGGCCCTTAAATGGCTTTTGGCTAGTGGATGATCTGGTTTCAATTAAAGACCGAGTCAAAATTTGTAACAAGGTATGTGCTGTATGACTCATTAGAACCAGGAATGGTTTTGGTTCATTTTTTTTTTCATTTTGCAATTTCCTTGACTTCCATAGTTCAGAGAGTTTGATTAGGGCTATACAAACAGTTCCATCTTGGCTGTGTCATTAGTGGCAGCAGCAGCTGCCACGGGTGTTTGACTTCGGCGCAGATCAACGATGGTGTGCAGTTCAGGGATGCAATATGACTATTCTGTTGTCTGGGAAACAGCCTCTCAAGCTCTGCATAATATGACAGTTACCAGCCAGATAATGTTTTTTTTTTTCTCGCAAGCATCACAAATGTGCATGTGATCAAGTAGGCAGATGATAATCACATGTTAGCACCCACAATTCATGAGCAAGCACAGTAACAGCACAATTAAAGACAAAACCCCGTATTTTAAAGCACTTTGAAGTTGCTGATGATTTTGTGTTGTTTGGAAATAATCATGCTTCTCCCCTACAGCTGATCCTTGCTTCATTCTACAGATGACAGCATTTCGTATAAAAACAGACCATGCTATCAAATATTTGTTGAATGAAACTTCCTAATGCAAAACCTTGAAGAGCCAGCAATGACAAGTAGTGGCTTTAACATAGTACATGGTAAATCAAACATCACTCATGGTCTTCAAACTTTGCTCCCGTGTCCAAAATTTACATAAGGCTCCTTGTTTCAGAAATCTTGTACCAACAGCTATCTTTTGACATGATTGAAAGAAACCACAACCTGGAAATAAATGTTGAGAATTCTTCATACACAAACTATTGCATGAAAGTGACTGTTTAGTGCTGACAACTATACAGAGCTAATTATCAGATCAATTACAAATTAGTCTTGATACACCTCTAGCTTACATCCATCAGTGGCTGACCACAGAGCTATGATGAAGACAAGCCATTAAATCATTTTGTTCAAAGTTTTGTGGGTGAGAGAACAGGAAGATCCTGGATTTCAGTCTGTTTATGCTGTCCTTAGTACTGGGATTGTATTTGCCACCTCTTTGGGAGGGGAGGATCCAGTCTCAGCGATCAAGAGCACAGGAACTACAGTCCTTGGTGACTTAATAGCAACAGCAACTTAAGTCTCAGTCCCAACCTTCTCAGCTGGGCTTGACAGCAGGAATTCCCAGCTCCAAGTTAAGATGAAGTTTGGACAGAAGTGACACTTCATAGAGAAGCAGCTCACCTAGAAGTCAAAAACTGCACCAGAAAATGGCTCTTCCTCTTCTGAGGATGAGGCAGTCCCAACAGTTCTGATATCTTATCAGGCCAGTGGTAGTTTCCTGTTTGTAGCTTCACTGAAAATACCTATCTTTTCCAAGTAGTCTTCTAAGGGTTTTACATTAGTTTACTTAATCCAACCTAAAGGTTAAACCATAAAAGAAAAAGAAATAAAACATATTTTAATGAAATTGGAGAGTTTAAGATAGAAACATAATGCAAGTATCTTCTATGCAAATAAAGTCATAGAATACTCTTCATGTACATCCAGGACAAAAGTATTTTCCTTCGTGGTATTTAATAAGCATTTTAAACTAATAAAGAGATTCCATAAAATCTTCATTATAATAGATTTTCATTTAGGAAAAATCAAAATCAAAGGCTGGAGTGATCAAAATTAAGTGGCAGAGACCAGCTAGGTAAAATGCCTGAATGTGCACTGTGCTGTAACCACTCTCACATTACAGGCCATGGATGTTCTTTTATATACTTAACTGTGAAATATGATAGCACTTAAGGAAAATGAAAGGAGTATGGGGGAAAACTTACAAGCTTGGAAGCACTGAAAAAGAGCTCCACTACATTTTCCAGAACTGTCCTGATCCAAAGCCAAACACATTTAACAGGCTTGTACAAGCCTGACAAATACAGAACAAGAAAATCTGAGTAAAATTTATGCAACAACTTAAAGAAGATCTAAGAATTTAGTTAAGTATTAGAAGGACAAAACAAGCTTTTAAAATTGCAGTTACAGAACAGTACTTGAGTACTGGAAGTGTTGCACTTTGTGAGGAATTCCAAGTTAATGTCATCACAGCCTGAACTCCTGCACATGTCCATGCAATACACCTGCAACATCGTACACTTGTCTCCGTACCATTCCATTTACACCGTACCAAGGATGGAAAGTGTTCAGCTCATGACAGTCCTTAGATAGAGAATTTAGGCATGAAAACTCAGAATCTTTTGGGCCTTCCCGCATCCCTATTATTGC
Source organism: Chloroceryle aenea (assembly GCA_013399075.1). Lineage (NCBI taxonomy): Eukaryota > Metazoa > Chordata > Aves > Coraciiformes > Cerylidae > Chloroceryle > Chloroceryle aenea. The sequence goes on along the minus strand of VWZY01008457.1, from coordinate 1,481,094 downwards.
TACTAATTTGCGCAGCATCTTTAGTGAAGCGATGATTACTTAGAGAGCACTTTGGGACGCAAAAACTTTTTCATCATCATACTACCTGCATGTAATGCAATGCTGTAACCAGGCTGTCTGAGCTGTCTGCAACTTAGTGTTTCAGTGAAGGCAATGACTAAGGGAATAAACAACATGTATATACATAAAAAAAACCAGTTAAACTGAAAGCACTGAGAAAGCATCAAATTTACCACAGTATGATTAAGCCAACTTGGATTAATGTCATCCATCTCTTCAGGATATACAGACATTCTCTGTTATACATCTATAAATGTTAACAGCCACAAACTGATTTAAAAGAATAAATACTTGCAAAAAATAATTTAACAATGACTAGTCTTCTCACAAAAAACCCTTAAAATGTAATTTTTCATATCTAGTTCTTGCACATCGGCCACTAAAGCACTTTCTTAATAATTGCTTCAATTTACTTTTTTCTCTAAACTTCAGTCATTTAAGAACTACTTCAACTTGCTGCACGAGTATGTAACGTTTCTATCAGTCCTACTAAATCAATAGGATACACATTGCATTTCCAGCAGGTTCCTGACTAGTAAGATGGAGTTTGAAGTTCTTGATTAGTGTCAAAGTCTATTTCTCATGCTCAGAAACAGGAATAGTTCTTATATACACCTTCTACTGGTGTTTTCTGAGCATGCAGCAGCTCTCTAAAATATATAACATACTATAAATCAGCAATTATTAGAACTGTAGTTCTATAAAAAGGTACAATGAACAGTACAGGAGCTACAGCAGCTTTTCTTTTTAATCAAGATATGCATACTATGTATCTTCTAAGGAAGGGCGTCCCAAATGTACAGTGGTATGAGTGTCATAGGAACAGAAAAAACAAATACTGTCTGAACAGCTGAACACTCCCCTGAGCATATGGACTCAAACGGGGACTGCTGCTGCCAGATATATTAGCAATGAAAGCAGCAGGCAAGGAGAGTTCTAAGTAAAACTATGATATTAATAAAAAACCTCCACAAAGCTTTACTGAACACAGAACTTGGAGACAACTCAGTACCAGAAACAACTAAAACTTACTTAATTTTGTCACTCCAAAATCAGTGTTCCTTTTATAAATGTGCACCTCAGTGTGTCATGTGCATCTTCATCCTTGCCAGTATACTTGAAATTAGAGCAGCACTTTCAGAACCAAACACTCTTGCAAGGGATCTGCATGGAATTAAACAAAAGATAACTATGACTACCTGTAAGGAAGACCCTTCTTTAGAAAAGTGGTGGTCAATATTGCTTCTAGTTCAATAATTATTCATGTAATTATTTAAATAACTGTGAGTACCAAGAACATAAAAAAAATGTCTGCAGAATTAGGACTTGGGGAAATCTGTCTCAGATGCTGAATTGCTCTTGTGCCTACTTAGAAAAGACTGTCTTCAAAAAGCAATTCCTACTTCATCTGCTTATAGGCTTTTTCCCAGCCTATACTAAGGGTATGGTATGTCATCTGTTTTTTAATTACCATGTGTTGTTGTTGCCTCTTAGAGAATCTAGTCAGCATGGGTACACATTCCAAAAACTGAAATACTGAAAAATAAATACCAGAAAATCTTGTTTTCTGAAAAACCTGGCTATAAATGGAGAGAAGAACAACTGTTAGGCTCACTAAAACACTCACCATCTTTGGAAGATGAACAAAAAGGGATTATACCTGTCAGCTTTGTTAGTTAAATTGAGCACATCAATGTATTCTGTCTTTTCAGAAATAATATGAGACAGCACTGAGAGCTCTGACAGTTCATAGAGACTACTGACAAAGCCAACAGGGAATACCAGCCCTGGCAAGATGGATTCTTTCACAGGTAACAATCTGGATAACAGACTCTTCTCTTTGGCAGTTGTTAATTTAAGAACAAAATAAATTATGACACATATCCTGAACAACAAAGCTTGCAGATTTTATATAGTCAATGAAAATGTTTAGATATTTTTTCAATATTTTATTTTTGCTGTATTGATTTTGCAAGGTAAAAATGTGAAAGTACCTAGGAATTGCTTGTCCTGGAAGTAACTGACATTCCTTTTCACTTGACTTAGATCTACTTAAATGTTTTCCAGGTTTTGGCACATTTATTTACTAATATTAGAGAGGCTGTAAATATTTTGAAGGGAAAAAATACCAATCATTTTCTGTGCTGACATCTTAATTGCCCCATTACTTATACCAAAAGTGGAATGCCAACAAGTTTCCCACCAACAGTTTTCCCTTGAGTTTAGCGTTGGCTTACGAGCTGCGCCAGCCCCAGCAGCTCCTCACTTCTGTGACTGTGCTCCCAGGCTGCAGAGTCATGGCTGTGCCCAGAGCAGTGCAAGTTCCTGTTCCAAAACCCTTCCTGGGGGTGGAGATCCAGTGGGTTCATTTTTAATGTTCTTTCAGCTGAATTCAAGAAAACGGTCTTTAGTAGTTTGATTTAGGAAAGAAAATGTGTAAGGAGTCAAATTCAAGGCTAAATTAGAAGGATACAACCAAAAACTATTCCATTTAAATGGTCTAAATATTGCTGGGGTATCATTACATCACTGGCCTCATGAGGGGAAATCAGCTGGGCTTCAAAACTGACATGTTTCTGAGTGGCTTTTATTTTCCTGCTTCCCTGAAGCTCAGTGGAGGTACCTGAATATTACCAGTGAATTCACCATGTTTGGATGTTTTCTTTATGTTGAAATGCTGTATGTAATTGGTATCTTTTCAGATTTTTCACTTACAAGCCATAATTAGTATTTTGTGTAGGAATAAAGAGCTAGGATATAACCTTCTTGGTGCAGATGGCTTTCATTAAAAAAAAATAAATGTAAAAAAGATTAAAGATAAAAATGGCAGTAACTAAACAGTATCATCAACATAACTTGCCAGGAAGCTATTTACATCTAACAAGTTATGTGATGAATGACCACTAACTCAAATAAAAACTTAAGAGTAGTGTCACAGATTCTTCAATGGCTTTATTCAAGAAAATAAAGAAATACTTATGCCCACAGAATTCTAGTGAAATAAGTAGGTAGTAGTATCTCAGACACTGCAAATATGAAAATGTTGAGGAGATTTTCTCAAAGCTCTAGGATCAGCCAAGGACTCAATTCCCAGGAAAAAAATAGTGGGAGTTGAGCTTCCAACTCACATGTATCTTTTTCAAGATCTGTCTTAGATGGCTTTCCCAAGAGAAAAGAATGGTTCATCTTGAATTAAAATTTAAGAATTCACATATTCCACTTCAGCCAACTAAGCCACTTTTCCTCGCTGTACTTTCTGATATTTTTTCCTTTCATTTCCATGCATTCCCGTAGGATCTGTGTGCAGTGAGTCCTTGCACAGAACACATGGATTAAAAATTTGCTTTCCTAAGTAGTCTTACTAATGATTGTTGGGAAAGACAGACCATCCTCTTCCCCAAACCTCTGCGGATTCTAGAGATTTGGAAAGGTAGGTAATTATTGAAAGGGCACTGTAATTTTAATAGACATTGTGTTCTAATGCTGTGGTTTTAATCTGGAGCAGTCTTGAGGTGTTTATTAAATTACTAAATACTTCAGAGACTTAGTTTTTATTAAAATGAATTCTGAAAGGCCAGCTTAGTAATGGATCTTTACAAACACAATAATTGAAATATATAACATGAGGACAGCTGTTAAGATGACTGTTTCCATAACAGCACACATCTCCAGAAAGGTCCACAATGCCACGAGACACTGTTTCTATGGTAATAGAATGTCTTAGCCTCGAGGATGCACAGAAATCCCTTATGAAAAGTAGGAACAAATGTTTTAGATTAAAGGGACTTCCTTCTTTATACTTATCTGAGTCTAGCCAATTCTTGTCAACTATTTCTTACACCTGGATTGTAAACTTTTTAGGCTGGTGACTCTTTACCTTGTTTTTCTAAAGAGCTAGGTGATCTCTCGTCATTCTGCCTGTCCTCTTACAACTTTTTCACTTGTTCATTAATGTTAATTGAGTTAGACTGTGGGATTCGTATGCATCTACTGACCGAGACCCAGTCGACAGCGTGCAGACCCCAGAGTGCTGAACTGCTCCTAGGGTGAACTCAGTGTTTTCTGTTTGGCCAGCTGCTGGGCCAGGCAGCCACAACGGGGGATGCACCCTAATTAGGGGACATGGGACAAGCCGTGCTGAGGCTGAGGACAGAGGAACTGGAGATGCTGGAAAGGAAGGGTAAGGGTATAGAATATGCATTTAGCTTTGTAGTCACTTCAAATAGGCAACTCGATTTGAACAAATAAATTAGAAGAGTTAGAAGTTGGCATAGTACCAATTTCAGCATGGTGGGAGTGTGTGCACAGACATAGCCAGACACGCAGATCAGCATGTCTAGGAGTTTCAGGTTTTGTTTCAAGAAAACTTGAGTTATGGCCCTGCTAAGTAACACCAGTTCTTAGTAACACTGGGGCTATCAATTTTTCATGCTTTTTCCACATTCCTGTAACTTGAGCTGGCTAGAGATTTTGCTACAAATATTCTCCCGGATTATTTTTCTGTGGCCAAATTTACAAAGGATCAATAATGGGTTAGATGTTGGGGTTAACACCTGGCAGATTCACAGTAGCACCTCTGCACTTCTTTGCAGGTGCTCATCGGAAATTAAAACTAATATGACTAAAAAGTAGACTATTTCCAGTAAATTAAGCTCATATTTTGTGCCAAGAAGGAGGCATTTTGAGACAGGTGTTTGGAAATTTGGCTTGTGCTAAATAGATGCTCCAAGTACAGAGTAATTGGACTTCTCTTCATTAATACCCTATCACCTGGTACTTTAGAAGCAAAGCATGGTCAGGGAAACTTCCAGTTCAAAGTTAACTGTCATATATCCTTGTTGTTATCTAAGGAATATTTAGTAACATGTAACAGAACAAACAGGCCATATCTCCACAGTTTTGCATATAATTTAAGAGCATGGACAGAAAGCTACATTTAAATATAACAACAAATTGCCCATTCCTCTTAAGAATTCAGTGATTTTAAATTTGAGTACCCTGTGTAGAGTCTGAGTCTGGGTGCATTGAGTGTTTGGATGCTGAAGACTTTTCTTAGCAAGTACCCAGTGTTTCAGGACAAGGAGATAACAAATGGTAATAGCTGAAAAACTGCTGATACAGTTTTGGTGTCTGCTTTTGAAAATTGGAGCCATTAATGGTGTCAATAAATTAGGAAAAGTCATGGTAATCCAATTACTGCTATTTTAAAACACTAAGGTTCTTTTGTAGCTATGGAAACAAAAATGCAGACATTAATGAGCAAGGGGGAAAAAAACCCTGCTGTTTCCTTGACAACAGATAAAAGCATAGCTCCATGAAACCCAAAGGAGGGAATGACAGAAATACCTTTTACCACGCCATGCAGCTGGAATACAAGTACAGTGCAATAAGGTGCCTCACTCTGCCAGGAAACTACAAGTACTCTCCTCACATGACCACTGCCCATCTTGATAGTGACATTATGCAGTAGCATGAGGCATTCTGTATGTTTCACTGCTCATCATCATGAGGGTAAGAGTTAAAATGGCATGTTAAAGCCTGTGATAAGGACTGGAGTGTGTTTGTGGAGCAGATGATGTTGTATATAACATGCTTTAAGAACTTTTCAGACACCAGGCATGAGGTGTAGACAACAGGTGCCAACCCTGAGACTGACCTCTGCACAACTCTGCAGTGTGGATGTGACCAGTGCACGCTACAGAAAGCTCATGGGCAGAGTGGACACGACTGTTTCACACCCAGGGGCTGAAGAGCAGTTATTCCCTGGAGTGCATCTTAAATTCTGAGTACATATATATGTAGTAAATTCTGAGTACATATATATGTAGTACCTCTTTTCCCAGTGAAAAAAATGCTTAAATATTAGGTAAGACTGTGACACAGAAAGGGGTACAAGAAGTCAGCAAATAATCACTTGAAATTTAGCTGGCAGCTCTCACACAATCCTAAAGTAAAAATATGCTGTGGTACCTCAGCAATATTTAGACTGGAGGAACTCAAGGTTGTTCAAAGATATAAGAGAGGAATTGTGACAGAGGTAAATAGCAGGACACCTGTAGGATTACAGGGCTGTTTTTCAGTGGATAGCATACAGCATAATAGAATTTCGATATGAAAAATAATTTAAGAAAATTAATAAGTAGAAGAGTTAACTGACAAATTTCCCATGCACATTTTGGAAGAACTGACTCTGCAAAAGAATGTCTTCAAGTCTATCCTGCTTCTGGTATTAAGAACATCCCTTCACAGTGGGAAGGAAAGTACCAATCGGTTCAAAATCCTAAATTGTTTTCTGTCTAGAGCAATAAAGAGCTGGATGCTAAGTTACAAGTAGGTAGGGTTTCCTTGACAACATGTTGAGAAAAAACACAACTATGTAAAAACTTATAGGAAAAAAATAAATAAGTATGGTTGAGTTGGCAGAATGGTGTGGAACATAGGTGACTGGTCTGGGGTCACGGTGATGGGAAAGTTGTGCTTCTACAGTTCTAGTTACTGATGCTTCCTTTTACTGTTTTTGACATTGATCTGAAAGTTGGTTCAAATGATGAATGACCCTGTCAAATTCTACTGTCATTTTCTGTCAAGTACATTTAGGTTAGAGTAGCTGGTGGGTTTTAGAACATTTCTGAATACTTTCAAAAGTTCTGAAGTTACTGTTTTTCTATGACATACGAAACAGATGGAAAAATCAGTATGACTGTAGACTGTACTCTGTGTTTGTGTAAAAACCAGGTAACCTTGCTGACTTTGAGTTGAACCAACTGCTCCTCTGAAAGCTTCATTGTTTCTAAGTGCATCGTAATTGTAATTACTCGTAGTTATGATGTGGTATGCCTGAAAATCCTATAGCTCATTACTCCAGCAATCTGAAAGACCTTGGAAGACCCTTCATACTGCTCCTTCAAAACACAATTTTGTAAAAAAGGCACCATAACATCCTCCACTTTTTAACCTTTTCACTGTCAGCAAAAGAATGACTTGAGCAAGAAGTAATTGGAGCTCTCTTCATCACCACGCTATCACCTGTGCTTTAGAAGGAAAGCTACACTCACACATCTGCTTTCTCTCAGTTGTCTACATTTTTTCTTAGTTTGTAGGCTGTCCTTGTGAATTAATCCATAAAATAGTCCTTCACCAGACCTGCTTATGCTGAATTAATACTAAAAACCCAAACAAATAAACCCCCAAATCAACTCAGTGCGATGACTCAGCATATAGAGCCTTACCTAAACCACATTAAATTGAAATTTGGAAAAATGGTCTGTGGCATGGAAGATGGCTTGAGACTAGGGTTGGCTTTTTGTTGTGTGGTTGTTGTTTGGTGGGTTTTTTTTTCTTTGTTTTTGGTTTTGTTTGTTTGTTTTTACTGGGGGGGATGGTGTTTATTTGGTTTTATTCCTTTGGGTGAGTGCCTACTTGTACAGCCCTGCTGTTCAGGTGGGAAAATAAGCCAGGCACTTTAAAGAAGAAATTCAGTCCTTAGTGAAACACTTGAGTGCTATGCACAACCAGCTGAACCTCTTCATTTTGGTGACTGCCTTTCCATTTTCTCAGCAGCCCTTGAGTCTTTTCCCTATAGGATCCATTACTTTTATCTTGAGTTTTAGCATTTTTCCTTGTACTGGCTTTTCTTTGGCAAGCAGACTCATGTTTACTACTAATGAAGTTGTGTCTCTCCCTTCTGCTGTTCAAGCACATTTTTGTCTTTCAGTTCTTTTTTCTTGGCCTTTTTTTTCACTATGGCCTGCCCAAGGAGGGTTACACTCCTCTTCAGGGGGGTGGCTCTTGCTGCCTCGACAAACAGACAGAAGCACCATATGAACCCTTGTGGTTATGCAGTATAGGTATGAGGGTAATAGCTGACTGTCCAGTTTACTGAAATGCTTTCATTCCTCCTGCTTTGAATATTTTTTTATACTTAATTTTTTACAGATTTTTGATGCTTGCTTTAAAAGAGTCTGTCCATTTATAGACCTGCAGTCGGCAGGGAAAAAAAAATCATGTTAAGTACCATGGAATCATGTTAAGTGACCATGTGCCCTTGGTGAAATGAAAGTTGTGTATGCAAACGTGACCTCTGTATCTTCAAACTGCAGAGTTCACATCTATTAGAGAAATATTGCTATTTGTGATAATCAATAGCAGTATTATGTCATGACTTTTCAGGGGCATTAATCCTCAGAGGAGGACTGGGTGCATTTAGACATTCCTACCACGGCAGAAATGATGAATGCTGCAGTGACTTGGAAATGCAACAGCCACAGAATCAATACACATAGTTGTCCATGATGTACTGAGACAAAAATAAGCAACATATACCTTTCCAAGCTACTGCTTCAGGCTATGTGTTTTGTTACTACAGTTTTCAAACTGTGTCAAGAACATTGTAACTAATATGATTATTTTTAAAATCACAAATTATATTAAAAGATTCACAACACTACTCATTGATAATGCACAGTGCTTAACTGACCAAAAAGTGTCTTCACTGAGCAGACAGTACACAGAAATTAATTTAGAGTTTAGAGAAAGACAAAGTAATAAAAAAAATTAAAAAAGGTCTTTTTTAACTTCTACATGCACAAAAAATAATTTACAACTCCAGGAAAATTACCAGTTTTACTGAATTGATTTAAGCAATTTCAGCTTGCAGTCTACCTCATGTTGTACAATTGCACTCAGTCTGTGTGAATGCAACCCTGTGGGGAGCCATATTTCTCTTCTCTCTAAACATGCCCTTTTCTGTATCAGCTGAGGCCACAGACATTTCTCTGGCAAAATTTTCCTGGAGCTGACGTCAGCTGTTAGTTTATACATGAAAGAAGAATTTAAGCTTCTACTGTGGCTAGTAGCCAGACCCCACTTAATACCAAGTCAGCCTATACTTCAGTGTATTACCTGTAATATTCCTTTGACAGTTTTACCAGGTACCTACAGACCTGAAGATCGTTTTTCATTCACTGTAATGTGTTTCATTGTTTAACTACCTTTACCAGATCCTTTGCTAAAGTTTGGGATTAGTAGTCTGAAGTCCTCAAGTCCAGTCTTGCTGGTTTTACTCACACACTGAGTTCTGCTGATCTGGCATTCAGCTCTGGATCCTCCACACTGGCAGCTCTCAGCTGCTTACTTCACACTGCGGCAGGAGATGGGGTGAAGAGCTGCCAGTGATACTATATCAACAGCAATATGGGCATCATGAACTGTCTCCTCTCTTTCCTATCCCCCTTTCCCTAGATATCCTGTTGCCCTGCTTTTTATTGTCAGCAGAATTCCAAATGCAATAGAAATCCTGACTGGTTTGGGCCTCACTTGAATATTTGAAAAAACACATCCAAAACCCATTACACTCAAGAATGCATATTCCTTGTATCCAAGCACATGATTTTCAAGCTGGATGTCTCATGCATACTTGAAGGTACACATTTAACAAGTGCTAGTCCCTTACTATCATGAAGCAGTCAAGTCATAAAGGTTCCCCAAAGTTTTCAAGCTCCCTTCTCAAACTCTTGTCTCCATTTGACTCTTTGTGGTTAAAAATACGTTTGAGAAGTGTTCTCATTTGTCTGACAAAAACCTTCCACCTGTCCCTCCCAACACCAGTGTATTCATAGCCATTTATATTCCCTTCCCTTGTGCCAGCCATTACAGAATTGCAGAATGATTACCTGTTTGGGTTGGAAGGGACCTTTAAAGGCCATCTAGCTCAACCCCTCTGCAGTCAGCAGGGACACCTGCAACTAGAGCAGGTTGCTCGGAGCCCTGTTCAACCTGACCTTGAGTGTTCCAGGTATTATATTTTAGCTTAAGAGCATCTTCCACTCCATAATCATTTTCCCATGACACTATAGAAAACAGCCCCTTTGTCTCTCTCCTGTAGGTCTCCTTTAGATGCAGTGGTTACAACAAACATTCAGGTCTGTTTTCTGCCCAGTTTGGATCAGTAAGCCTGATGCATTTCTAGACTACTGAAGAAAACCAGGCTGCCAGGATGTCCCTTTTTTTGGCTGTGTTCTGTAATATTCAAGGGAATGGTCTAAGTTTTCCTACCTGGTGGGTTGTGCTGTGGCTGCACTGTCTCTTGCTCTGCTCTTTGGTGTTAGCAGTGTTTGGGTACCCATTTAGAATGTTCAAAGGCAGAAAGAAATACAGGTGTCCTCTGAAAACTTTTACCGTGGAAATCTGGGTGCCTTTTGGAATACAAGCTCTTACAAGTTAATTAAAAAATAGCAGCAAAAAATTGTAACAAAATGTTCACAATCTGTAAAATCCAAACCCTTCATAAATACTTAATTTACCTTTTTTAATTTAGAGACTGAGCAAGAAAAATGGACTGATTTACATCTGTTAAAAAACCACCCACAAAACAAACAACCCTTAGAAAAAGATTAAAAAGTAATATTTTTTCATTTGTGCCTGATGGGGTTGTGTGTTTTTTTTTTTTTAACTGTTTGCAAATCTTCAGTGTAATGGTTTGAAACCCAGTCGTGTCATTTCTTTACGCCCACACACAGAGCTGCAGTAGTGCAGACACTGTAGCAGGCAAACCATATTACCAGCATCGGCCATTAAAACTCTTCCTACACCAAGCGTGGGCTGACTTCACCCCCTCCTCTCTTCGCACACACCCCACCACCCACCCTTCAATTTTCAAATGCTTAAAAAACAGAGAAGAGAAAGACACTGAAAAAAAGAAAACAGGATGCTTCTTTTGTTTCAACGCTATTGCAGAGACCTGAACCTCTCCACCTGCCTGTGAATTGGCCACCTAAAGGTTAGCAAGTGTTTCGTTATCATTTTCTGTAGAGAGAGATATAATTAAATTCTAGATGGTAAGACAGAAATTTTAGACTTGAGATTTTTTTAATGTGATTGTTCTTTCACTTAGCAGTGAAAAAGATTTTTTCCTGAAACACAAAGCACTGTAGTACTGGCCCCACTTCTGTTTTTAAGAGGGCTTTAATCAGTATTTTTTCATCAGTTAGTCCAGCCTCCTAAACTTTAAAAGACAGATTAGGGTTATTATTTTTCTGTTAGAGCAACCTGTTGATTACAGACTGCTGGCTGGAGGTTGTTAACTCTTTCCTAACAAGGGAAATTCACAGGAGCAAATTTGATGAAAGGACAAAAGGGTGGAAATCCTTCGAGGTGTTTAGGTTTTTCTAAGTACTAACAATCCTATTTTTTTACTGTTAGGCCACCAACAGTGTTATAAAACCAACAGATGTGTTAGATGGTTTTAGAAAGAAGTGGTGTAAAATGAAAGGCATATAATAAACTGGGAAGCATTTCTTATAACTGGAGCTGAGAAAAGTAGCAGAATAAGTAGAATAAGAAATGTGCTCTGATACAAATTACATGAAGAAATCAAAAGGGATAACACAACGTTTACTTACACACTGAAATATATTTTAGCTAACAAAGTTCTTACTGATAAGCCCTCTGAATGTTTTTATTTATGGATAAGAAAAGGAGAATCAAGAACTGTATAATAATGATCAAAACAGATCTTGCTCTTCTAGAATTGAAGGAAAGTTATTACAGATCACATTCTGTAAAGGTTTTAATAGTGTATTCTGGTACAGTGTTTACAAGAATAATAATAAAAAATCCCCAACAATTTTGCTGATACTACACAATCATGGAAGTACAATGTAAAAAATATTTGTCCTCAGGATCAGGTACAAGAATTTCACAGTTTGATGAGAATGTTTTCTAGCTGCTTTGTACTTTCATAGCATATGAAGCAGGGTAAAACTTCAGGAACAATGACTTCTTAACAAGTAGCAGTATTTCCCAAAGTCAGAATTTGAGCAAGAAATGTCATTTAAAGATTATGAAGGTTTCAGAAGCTAAGGGGATGACACATTTTCATCCTAATTCTGCAGGGGCTGAGGCTCTCAACTTTTCTCATAAGGGTATGAGCAGTCTGCACACTGCTGGTGGTACCTGCAGTCTTGTAAGATCAGACACCTGAAGAACAAGTGAAAAGGTGAAGCCAGTACTTCTGTTATGAGACCTTTCAAACTATGAAGTCAAACAGAAAAGAACAAAGGCAGAAATAGTTTTTAAGTACAAGATTAACAGTATTTTCTGGGCTAATCAGGGAACATCTCAGTTCTCTTTTGCTAGTTTGAATTGAGGAGTAGAAAGCACCAGAATTAAGGTATGTTCATAAACTCTTCCATCAAGCAGCTGGTGTTTAAAGTGCCGGCACAAAATCTATGGCAGACCCCACGGTTCACTGTTACTTTAAGGTGAAGTTTTGTCTAGTCAATCAAGGGAGCTCCTCACAAACCCTGGCATCCTGTGCTAGCCATCAGTGGTAAATTACCAACTGGAAATGATAATTCCAGTAGCTGTATCTTCTGCTGACAGTAAGATATTGTGTGTTCTTCTCAGCATCACTGTCATAAGAAAAATTAATAGTTAACAATCCCATAAAATACTTTCTTTTCATTTAAGGTTGTAAAGACCTTCACAACCTGTAGTCAGTAGGATCTTTGAAATCTATTTCCTTATTAGTATCGGAAGCATGCGTATTGCTGCTTTCACTTCACCACATCTCTGGCTAAAACCCTGTGGGTATCTTTGAAGGACATGGGGTTTAAACACCTGGGAAGGAGCCCTTTCTGCAGATCCTTGGAACCTAGAAATGCATACCAATGGTATGTGGATTTATCTCCTCAAATCCCAATTAAGACATGAACTGACTGAAGTGCAGAACAGCACCAGATACTCCCTACTGTGCAGTACCTGACACTTGGCTTATCTTTATACATAGTTAAAATATAGATTTTGCTATACTTTGAACGAACAGAAGTTAATTGGGTTTCTCTAAGCAGGATAATGTTTTGAGCTTAAAAGAATATAAGTATTCCAGCTTAGGAAGTGACACCCAAAAATAGGTTTGTTAAAAGGAGAAAACAAAAGTAATTTAATTTCAAATAGAACTAATGCAGTGTTCTACTGGTCCTCTGTATTAAGTGTACAGTCATATTACTTTGAGCCATTACAGCAACCTGTCCGTCCACCTAAATGGGAAGAATCCTAGGATGCTGTGGAGTCAGTCTGATTCCAGAGTCATTTATTCAAGATTTAGAGATTTTAGATCAAGCTTCAAAAGTTTCTGCTAAGCCATGAAACCTGTGTTACAGTGGCAAACGTCCATGCAGTCACTTGCTTTAGTTGTAACTGCATTCAGCTATTGCTTCTTTAAGCCTCTCAAGATAAGAAGTTTGCAGTTTTAGCATTTAGAAGCTGATATGCTATTGGTGTTCTAAATAATGAATTTGAAAAGCTTATGTATGTTTTAGAGTTGTTACAGTGCCAGCATACTGCTGGAACTGTCCATTTAAACTAAGTTCACCTTAACTTAAAATAATAATCCTCACTCTCAAAGTGGAATGAAATATAATGGACTTCAGATAGATGGTAAAATGGGACAGAAGCTGATTGTGACTGGTCTGTAAAATGCCCATAATCATCTGTCTGTATGATTTGACTCAGGCCAGTATATTCTAAGACGTTCATCTTTTTTTCTCTGTTAGTTTGTTGACTGTAGCATGCAATAATCCTCCAGAAGATCTCACTTACAGCTGAGAAGCCATTTCTTCAGGAAAGGATCGTCTCCCAGGAGAGCTGAAACTAGTTGCTGCCTGTAGTTTTATCCATATGGACAGAATGAGTCTGTGGATCAGAAGCATGAGTCATTGTAAAGCAGTTCACAATGTCAACTAGTTTTCAGGATTCACTGATTTTAAGTGTTTGCTGTGCCATTGCCAATTAGCAGGAACATTTCAGGGTGTAATAGAGACTAGAAGGGTTTTAAGCAATAATATTTGGCCCTGTTAAGAGCTTTTCTTTTGCCCCCCGAGTAACTAAAATGTCAGGCAAGAAAGACAGGAAGAATAACAGAAATATTTCTCCACCTCCAAAATTAGAGGCCAACTAAAAGAGGGTCCAGAAACAAATGGAAAGCAATTCAAACAACAGGCAACACTCTCCAAGCTCAATAAAGCTGCATGGAATGAAAATCCATTGACAGCTCTGGCATTAGTCTATTATCTGAATTACTAAAAGACAGAGCTTCCACTAAAGTGCGTATCGGACAATCCTAATATTCCAGCGTCTCCAGTGGACAGGATACAGGCTGCAGCTGTTCTGAACGGGGCAGATGCTCATCACAGGAAGATTAAAAGCTACATCTTTCAAAATACAGCGTTCCTGCAGGATCTTCACCAGCCAGGTATGCTGGCTTTGCAGTACTGCAGGGGACGTGTATTCCATTTGGGATTTACGTGCTCTCACAGCAGTGGAGGAGGTAGCCATTCCCGGCTGGTTTTCAAACGGGTGTTTGCCTGAAGACCAGCTGGCCCCCTAACAGGATACCTGGGCTCTGCTGACAGTGTTAGATAAGGACTTTTATCAAGTCAACCCATGAACAAAATCTAAATTCTGAAAATGATCTTCTCCCTTCTCTTGACTGTCCCTATTCTGTATTCCCTACAGGTTTGCACAAATTTTAGAGAGGTTTGTTGAGCAAGACCTAATCACTTTTAACATTCTTGAAGTGTTTTCCCTCCTGGTTACTGCCTTCTGCCCTACCACAGGGCACCACCAGAAGGTGGTGAATAATACCCACGCTGAATAATACCACACACTTCATATGTAGTGTCTCCTCTCCACCATTGTTTTCTTTTCCAAGATATTTTGAGATCTTTACTGCAAAGTTGTAAGTGAATTGTCTCTAGGGCTATAAAGAACAAAAATCCACCCTTGTGCCAGTGTATTTCTCTGAATGGTACCACTGACTGCAGTGTACAAAATGCCCACGTTTTGAAGACAGCTGATTCTGTTTATGTCTCTACATAATGATAAAGGATACAAAGAGATTGAAATGCTACTTCTTCTGTTTCAGCTCTTCCTGTTTTCTGAAGGTTGTTACTGTGACACCAATGTAAAAAAAAAGAAAAACCCAACTTCCTACTTCTGATCTGTTTCAAGTCTTTGTCCTCGTTTCTCTCTGCTTGCATCAAGTATTGACAGAAATGAGACTTCTTTTGCTGAAATGCCTGGCTCAGTAAAAGGTATGTGAGCTAAAATTATTTACAGACTAAAGAGGATTCCACTGCTGCATGTTGTCTGGTATTATAGTTACAGTAAGGATCACCAAAAGCTTTTAAAAAAGGCAAACCCTTCCAGTGTAATACAGTATGTTATGCATGTTCAGAATGTTTAAAAACTGCTTCTGTGTGTTTAGCAAAATAAACTGACTGTCATGTCTACAGATTATACCTGCAGACCAAGCCAGGGGGCTGAGCACTGCATCTGCTTGAAGACTACTATGCTCCTCCCAGCAGCATGTCAAAATATTAGAAGTAGTTACATGTTTATTTAATGATTTTATTAATGATGATGGGCAGTTGACAGTGCATTTATATGTGCCATGCAGAAAACAAAAATCTTTTGGTTGTATAATCCAAGGTTATTATAATAGTGTTGATAAAATGAAGCAAGTTTGATAAAATGTATTTGGAATTCGGGGGAAAAAAATAGAAAAGTGGAGCAGATTGGATTTAAAATTAGCTTTTTTATACCACTCCCCTATTAAAATACCTTATCCTTATATACAGAATAAGGTTTCTACTACACTCATTTGTTTTCTGAAATTACTCCACTTTTTTATTTTTCAGTGTTCCACAGACCTACCTCTGTAGACCTACTGAAAGTATAAGCTTTGACCAGTTTTGGTAGCTTAAGAAACTAAATTAAGAAACTAATGTAGGAAATTGTGAATGGGATAAATCCTGCATTTAGTTTTGGTTTTCAAAATGTTTTCTTATCTAATTAGGATCACTTTTTTATACCAGTAGTTCAATGCCACAAATTACAAATTGACCTGGGAACATCAGGTAGATGGTCCATGGCAGATACTGGGGAATGATCAAAAAGGAGGTTTTTCTACTTTAGGCAAGGACTACCCAGAATTAGCCACGGGGTAGAAGTAGTTTGAAAAAAGCTGTTTTTGTCAATGTACAAAGAAATATAGTGGGTTGTTTTGTATGTAGATGACAGATGTGAAAAGGATGATCATATTCACAGTACAATACAAGCCACAGAGTTTCACTTGGGAAGACAGCATGTTTTGTTTTCTCTGAAAAGCAGCAAACTACCCCAGCTGGTAGAAATGTATTATTAAACTCTTCCAAGGTATGAGATTGTATTTAGTATAACCTTTAGCATTAGTTAAAGCTTCCCCTGAAATTTTCTGTGATCAGTTAGTTAGTTTCTTCGTAGAACATCACAGAGCACTGAAACAATTCTCAGAATTACACTGTATTTTGGGCCCCAGAAACTTAACAGAATGAGCAAAGTTACACACAGAGCCTGGTCCACTGGAATGACATGATTCATATTTAAAACATCTGTGCACTGCAGAGCCCTACTGATTTACAGGCTGGCCTTGAAGGGCCCATCAGCTCGGCATGAGGACAGCCAAAGAGAGAACACAGTTTGTGACACTGCAGCAGGTTGATCGGGCTGGAAATGTAAATTCTGCATTTCTACTCCTCCCTCCGGGGGAAGGAGGCAGCATAGATGCTATGACTTGTTTTGTCTGATGTGGTGCTTGCTAGATGTTCTAGCTACATGGTATTCAGACCTCACTTCTTCTCTGAGTCTTGTCTCTGCAGCATGTTCTTCCCCTCAGCTCTTCTATGAAAAAGTTACTGCATGCTTTGTGTCTAAGTGTCATTGGCTCCTGTCTCATCGCTTGTGTCTGGTTTTATTGTATGCTGTATGTAAATTGCTCTAAACAGAGGAGACTGTATGGCTTCAGAACCATCTCAAGTGGACCTGAAATATCTATATGCTCACTTTGCAAGTCAGACAAATCCACTTTGACCCTGTAGTAACCACACTGCAGAACAGGGATAGCAACTTAATTCCTTTAACAAGCCATGTTCTTTCAACATTCTTTCATGACTGTATTGTCAATACCTGTATTACAAAGCAGCTTAAGTGATTATTCCCTGTAGAAAACTCTGAAGTGGACAAGAAAAGTCCATGCCTGATAACTGAGCTTGATTTATAAAAGTCATGAGAAAGGAGAAAAAGCAAAATCTAGCACATTGCTCTCTGCGGATCAGTTCATTTTACAGGTTGTTTTCTGGGATCTTTATTAAACTAAAATCTTTGGTTGAAGACCAACAATCCCATCAGGCTTTGATACCTTTCCCATACTTGGTCTAACCCTGAGCCCACTGCAGTTGGCAGCAAGTGCCTCGGTTACTTCTGGGGCTCCTCAGCAGTTTGTTGATGCCTTATTCATGACCAGAAGGAAAGTCAGAGAAACTGTCCCTGGAACTGCATTGCTCTTTTCTTCTCCACTTTCCCAGTTCTTGCAAGAAGCAAAGCAGATCCGAGGGAAACTGGAAGCATCCTTGCCTGTGAAATACAAGTTTCCAGCCAGCAACAGAACTTCCAGAAGCAGTGTAGGGTCAGGAGTGCAGAGCTATAGCTACTGAATTCTTGGTACCTCAGTTTTCTGTTGCTCAAGGAGACAAGAATTTACAGTTGCACTTTGGGCTACACATAGGGATGAAACAAATCAGTTGGATTAAAGGTCATGTCCTTATATGCAAAACCTTCTCCTTTTTCAGAAGACTGATCACCAAGAGGGCTGCTTTATGTTTAAGTGTCAATGGTGCATACATTTAATATGAAAACTACCTGAATTCCTACTCTATTTATTAAGATGCTAATTACATTTATTATGGAGCACATAACTCATTGACAACCTGTTCCATCTGATCATTAACACAAAGTTTTTCTTCCATTTTTTCATATGCTGTGAGCAAGACACTTTTTCAGTGTGAAGTAGCTGAACTCTTGGATCTCCATCCAACTTCATATTCACTTTCCAGCTCTAATTAACTGCTCTTAATTACTTCCTTTATTAACTGTTCTAACAGTGACTGAGGAATACTCCAAAACCAATTATATAAAATTTGCCACTTCTCCCTTATGTGAATTATTTGCAAAATTCTCAGAAACTACGTGGAGCAGAGATTTCTCTTGGAATAAGGATAACAGTGTGTGTCTCATATGGAACCAGACTAAATTTCAAACGTGTTTTAGTATTTTCTTTACTGTCTCCCAGTAATGGTTAGCTATGAAAATGATCCAGGGAAGGTACAAAACACCTCTACAGATTATGCAGTAAGGCAACAAACTGCAGATTTCACATTTAGCCACTTACTGTTTCAGATGGGGTTTTTATGACTGTGCACATGAACAGCCTGTTATGCACAACAGCCAATGGTACAGAGCTGCGAGTACAGCTGAGTAAGAATTTGAATAAACATTTAATTTATGCCACTGTTTTTGTGTGATACCATCTTTTCTACATTGTTTTCACTTATAAAACAGGACATCAGCTTCATTTTGTTCACATATTTTCATTTTGTGTCACTTGTTGCAATGTGTTTAGCCTTAGGTTACTTAAACTGGGTAAACACAGATAATACACAGCCATGTTTAATGTCCTGTGTTTGGCACAGGTTACCCAAAGGAGCTGTGCAGGTTTTATCCTCAGAGGTTTTCAGAACCAGACTGGATAACTCCCTAAGCCACCTCATCTGACCTCAGTGCTAACTCTGCTTTGAGTAGGTGCTTGGACTGGAGACCCCCTGAGGTCCCTTCTAAACATTATTTGTTCTGTGCTTTTGTATGAACATTTATTAAACTATTAAATTAAAAAGCATGGTACAAATATGCAATGGGAATATGGTTCCAGAAAATTAAAACTGTATTATTTGTAGGGTGCTGAGAACTTCTGAATCTGAAACTCAGATTTATTTCTGACACTTGGGTACTTTTTGTAGGTTTTAAGTGCAATGTTCAATGTTCTTTACACTGCATTGAACTTTAATACCTAGCTAAGAAGCAAAAGACCAATCAATGTAATTGGAAAATGAGGTATTATTGTCTATAAAATGCCTTTCTGAAAGATTTGTGATATTCTTAATCGCTGACTTTTGCAGTCCAGCAGTTGAAAGTGTTCATTTTATTTTGCTGTTTGAAGATTCCTACTTGTTTTGTTTCCCCTCCCTTACAGAAACACGAGCCTATGGCAGATAACCTTTGCAATGGAGGCACAGAAGCAGCCTGGTTCTACAGCTGCACTGGCAGATCAGCCAGTTCCAACCTCTTCTTTTCAGCCTGCACAGGGTTCTCCAGAGCTCAGCCACTGCAGCGCGATTCCTCAGCGGGAACAAGCCCTGCCCCAGCCTGTGTATCTGAAAGCCCTGACCATACCGCTGTACCAGCCCGTCCAGGCAGCGTGCTTTCAGCCACAGAGTCAGTTAGTGCCTGCCAGGAGCTGTCTAAATCTAGACAGCAGTAACATACCTCTGATCCTGAATCCACTTGTTCCTTCGGAAGGCACAGATCAGCCGCAGTCGGTTTTTCAGAAACAACTTGGGCAAACTCTAACACTGAACATAGTGAGCACTTTACCAGTTTTATCATCACCCAATTCTTGTATAAATGTGTCTATTGGAAGCCCAGGAAAATCCAAAAAAGTTGGGAAATATATCTGTGAACACTGTGGGAGAGATTGTTTGAAGCCAAGTGTCCTGGAGAAACATATTCGCTCTCACACAGGAGAGAGGCCCTTTCCATGCACCACTTGTGGGGTTGCATTTAAAACCCAAAGCAATTTGTATAAACACAGAAGAACTCAAACACATGTCAACAATACGAGACTGCCCTCAGACTCTGACAGCAGTGTCATATCAGAGCAAAATGAGAAATCAGCAGAGAGCTCCACCTCACACCAAGGCGGCAAACGACTCAGTAGTAGCTGTGAAGACAAAGGGGTACGGATGAAAGAAGTGAGCTCAGAGACTGGTGCTGTAATGGACACTAAGAAACTTCTGCATGACCTTCCACCGCCCACAACAAGCAATTCATCATTTGCTTCAGAAAATCAAGAAACAACCAATTTGTCCTCTAGTTCAAAGGCTGATCAGGGGGTTCCTGAAAGAGACCCTCAAAGTTTATCATCTCCAGGAGCTTTGCCAAATGGTCAGTGCCAGAGAAAGAAGATACAGGAGCAAAGAACTCCAACTGCCAGCAGGCATATTCAGTTGCAAAGGCAGCAAGCAACCTCTTCGGAGAAACAGTGGGATTACAAACCATTCGACTGCAAGCTGAAGAAGTGTGAGAGCACTGACTCAGGGTATCTGTCACGCTCCGACAGTACAGAACAACAGATGGCATCATCCAGCCCATTGCACAGTCTCCATGAACACAGCACAGAACTGGAAAATGAAACTGTCTTCAGCAGCTTAAGGTGTACCTCCGGAAGCAGTGCAAAGCTAGATACAGCTGCAAAAGCTACAGCTTTGATGCTAGAGAAAAAGAGGCTGGAAGAACACATTTCAAAACTTATTTCTCATAACAAGAGTGTGGTGGATGACACCCAGTTAGACAACGTCAGGCCCCGAAAAACTGTCCTTTCTAAACAGGGGAGCATTGATCTGCCAATGCCTTATACATACAAAGACTCTTTCCATTTTGACATCAGAACTTGTGATGTAAACAGGAAAAAGAATCTTCCCCTTTGTTCAGCAAAATCTACCTTTGCACCCCTAGAAAAATGCAAGCCAATGTTTTTTCATTCTGTTCCCACCCAGTTCTCCACAACGATCGACGCTGTGCCCGTCACCCGAAGCAACTCTCTGCCGTTTGTGGAGGGCACAAGCATGGTACATGACAAAGCAGGCTGCTCAAAAACGCTTTCTCTTACTAAGCAGTCTGTAAATGCAAGCGCTGCTGGCTTGCTGCCTAGCAACAATCTTGCTGCAAATTCAGTGGATTTTCCTAACAGCCATCCCCGAGCTCTAGTCAGACAGACAGCAGTGGATGATTTGCCACTAAGCAATGTAGCTGATCACCCTCCTCCAGCAGAGGAGTGGCCAGGGAGTAAAAAGCTTGGGACTGGACAAGTAATCAGTGCTAAAAATAAGAAACAAAGGAAGTTAAAGATGTTCTCACAAGAAAAATGGCAAATGTATGGAGATGAAACATTTAAGAAGATCTACCAAAAAATGAAAAGCAGTCAAAATGCCAAGAAAATGAAACAAAGGGGGAATAAGATGAAGGATATTACAAGCTTCACTCCTGATTCAAAGGAATCGGTCGGCAGTACTCAAATTACTGAGGAAAGAGATGGCAGGAGCTCTGTAAGTGACAGTCTTTCCTCCCTTGTGACAACAGGTTTAAACACCGGTGAATCAGAAAACTGTGCTAATGGTGACCATCATCTGAAGAAGGTGTCCTCTGAGGAAGCCACGGACAGTGTCACTTACCTAATGGAGACACCGCATTCAGTAAAGGCCAGTGCTTGTACTGTGAGGAGCAAAACGTCCCAAGACCTCAGTGGCAGTGACAGAGATAAATACACAGCTGGCAACAGCACAGTACTGGCTCCGAGCAGGTGTGAGCTCAGGCTTCAAACTACTACGTGTCAGCTGAACACTAACAGAAGGAATGACAACTGCCCTACAGTACAGGGTAGCGAATGTGAAAAGCCAAGCCCTGGGGAAGAATCTAGTACATTAGAATCAGACTGTAGAAGCATTTCAAACAATTGCAGAAACCATAGCAGGAGTAAGGAAACTGGCCAGCATGCCCTGGCACCCCCGTGGGTCCATTGCAACAACAGCAGAGAAGCCACAGGGAAATCACACAATTTACCATCAGAAAGAAAAAAGCTAAAATTTGAAGTAGAGAAGTCACAAAGCATTGTTTCAAAGTCCTGCCCCAGTCCCAGTAGTGGAAACAATACAGTAAGTGAAGCTGAGAGTGTCTATTGCACTAGCACTCGGTGTCTTTCCACAGCACCAGTGAAATTCTCCAGTACAGCAGAGGAGCAAAAATTCAGCACAGGAGTTAATGAATCCGCTGGAGGTACTGAGAACATGGAATACAGGAAAATAACCAAGCTCCCCCCAAAAGCTCTTAATTACAGTGATATTAACCTTCTTTCATATTCTGCAGGTATCTCAAAAGCTTCATTTGTGAGATTTTTAGGGCCTGAACTAAGGGGAAGTGATTGCAGCTCTTTTCCCTTGCACAGTGCAACAGATAAAGATGTCAAAACATGTCTTGTGAAAACAGGAGCAAAAGCACTTTCCAGTGACAGTGCCGTTGATGTGTCTTCTAAAATTCATCATCTGCAGTCTGGTCATTTGCCACCAGTCCCACAACAAAATGCCTTTCCTCCAAAATACATCCTTAAATTGCCCCAGGAGAAGAGAGACTCAGATTTGTCACTTTTGCTGAGTTCAGAACAGAAGATGACACCCTGCACATCTGGGACAGACACCTTAACCACCCCCCTCTGCTCCTCCAGCAGCAGGTCGCTCAGTTCTCATTCTAATGATGTGGTTTGGTCCCCAGTAAAATTTGAAGTGAGACAAAAGCCCAGCAAAGGAGAACTACGATGGAACATACATGCAAACTGGAAAACTCCAGTGCTTTGTCCACCAGTCAATTCAGAAACAAGTGTCTTAACCACAGAAGAGAACACCTGTAACCAAAACTTCAGGCAGCAGGACATAGTAAGAGATGTCTGGAAAAACAAGCAGGATAAAAATAAACTGAATTATCAAAGGCAAACAGAAGAGAAGTGGATGGGCTTAACTACTTCCTCTACACAGACCCCAAAGAAGAAAATATGCTTTACATCTATGTATACAAGTGGTTTTCTCATATCAGCTGACATCAAGGAAGAGAGAAAGGTTTTACATCATCTTTGCTCAGGAAGTGACTCTGTAATAATGACAACAGCTTCTAGCAGGGCTGCAGAGCCAGCAGTCCTGGGATGGGACGGAGGTGGAAGTCCCTGTCTTCTTAAGGACATTTCACCAACACTGCAGGCTGCGCAGCACTCTCAGAGCTCAACAGACAACCCCACTTATTTTTGCCATTCCTTTGGCACTTTTTATTGCCACACTCTCACCACTCACTGTAAAGAATTCCCAGCCCCACCCCACAGTAATCTGACTGTCTGCCCCAGAGGTGTAACGGTGTCAAGCATGAAGAGCACCTTCCCATCACTGAACCCCGAACCTCGATTAACCTGGTGTTGCTTAACAAGGAGCCTCCCTCTGCCTGCTGAGCAGAAGGGGAATGCAGACTCTGCTTATTCTTCCATGCACACCTCTGACAAGGAACCTGGCAACCAGATCACACTGTCGAAATACGATATTTCTGTTTTCAAAATGAAAAGTATTAGCAAGACTGTGGCATACGGATTAACAAACAGGAGTTTAAAAACGTTGGTTTCATCCTTTTCTAAAGGACAACAGATGCAGGAGGTAATATTAATAATCCTGTTTCCTTTCTCTGAAGGGTGTAACTGGCTGGCCCCCCCCAGCCCAGGTGATTAGAAAAGAACTATCAGAACTTCCTTTGGGGAAAGTTATAGGCATTTGTCAAGACAGAATTTACAATTTAAGTTTTGATAAGCTAAATTACATATTCATTTGAATAAGTAATTGTGTGAAAAATACATACATTTGTATGAATATTTAAGTTTCTTTCACTTAAAACCTTCAGTAGCAATGATTTCTAGTGAGAAGAGTATATTTCTATTTGTTTTTTCTCCTTATGAGTGTATTTTCTGTTTCTCTGTAGCAGCACACGCATGCCACTGCTTTCATTTACAGTGAGTATTTGCATTAGAGTAGGAGTTAAGTACACCGTTAATGTCAAGACTTTGTTATGCTTGGAGATAGCTGGTGTCAGAGACAGACTGCGCACCAGACCTCTCATCGGTTAGATCCACTGAAATGTCAACAAACCAAACTGTGTTAACACTCTGAAAAATGTTTAAGGCTTGAAAGCTTTTCTTTTTTTAGGTAAGTGGAGCTAGACCAGTCTATCTGTACAGATCCTAGAACAGCTCTGTAAGACTAAGCTTACTTTATATGTAGGAGGAAGACTATGACAGAACATACACTAATGCTATATAGACCCAGAAAAGCAGTGAGTTGTTTTAATTTGCTTTTATAAAATTAGATGGACAAAGTGATTGGAAAAAACTAACACAGGAATTCAAGGAAAAATACAGAGCTGTACTATTGAACTGATATGCTCTTCTGTGCTACTTAAAAAGAGCACTGATTTCCAGCCTCCCAGTTCACTGAATTCACAATTTTCATGTCCTTAATTTTTTTCCATTATTCTCAACAGTTAAGCTCAGCAGCTCCTGGTGGTGCTATCAAAAATATTTCAGAACAAATGAAGAAAGCAGTAGTTTGCAAAAAGGAAAAGTTCACAGCAAATAAACTCAAGAGGAGCCAGAAGCAGAAAAAGATTAAAGTCACCCCAAAATGGTAAGAATACAGATTTCAGCTTCCCTAGATGCAGATATAATTTGCTAAAATGAGGGTAAAAAACACACAGAAAATAAGAAGCCATCCCCAAAATTCAACCCTGTCAAAATCGAGGGGAAAAAATAAACCTCTTTAAAAGAGTTAACCCCACATTGCTGCAGTTCCACGCAGGTAAACTATAAAAACACCAGTACGTTGTTCACTATCCAGAACAGACTTTTCTAAGCAAAACAGGAATGCACCAAAGAACGACGATGAGTGGTCAGTTGACTCTCACTGTGCTTCAGAAATGATTCTTATCTGCCAAAACTGTCAGCCTTTACTTTTGTTTGAAGGGAACCAAAATACTTCAGTTTTTACTCCCATTGCAGTTAAAAGCAGTGTGCAAGACCCTTCTGTCCTTGAAGATCTATATCCTGGACTTGTGTTCACAAAGGAACGCAAAAGAATAAATATCAAGTTCTAACAAAAACTAACAAAACCATCTGTAGTGTGGAGGATCATCTGGCTTAAAGAAAAAGCACGAAGATTTGAGTATAAAGCTATCAAAAGCACATTGTATCAATCAGCAGAGTTTCTCCTTATGTAATGGCTGTTCATATCAGTGGAAGACTGAGCCTCTAATCTTCCCAGAGTGTGGGGTAGCAGAACATCTGATGAATTGCTTCAATAAGAAACGCAGTTTGTGTACATCCCTCCCTCCCATTTTATTTCATCACTGAAGTCAGACAGTGACTCCCTTGTGGACAAATCAGTGTCAGTAACTCAATCACCATGTCTAGTTTGGCAAACAGCACTGCAATTTTGAAGGATCATAAGAACAAAAACAGAAGACTCGGGTCTATGTTATCTGGTCTGATGACATTCTTCCAGGACTTTTCTGTTTTGTTTTTTTGAGGAGTTGTTTGTTAGTTTGTTTTGTTTTGTTTTCATTTCTCTCTTTTTCTGGTTTGTTTTTGTTTTTTCCCCCCGCTGACCTAAGAATGTATTTATTTGGCTCTATCAAGTAAGTACAGGAGCTCAGTTAAGCTCAGGTGATACATGTTAGTAGCTAACTGGCCGAGCTGTTCACTGGGAGATGTAATACACTTTCCTAGTACCCCAAACACTTCAGTAGCAATGCCCTTTCAGATTTAATTATTACTCTTGGTAGAGTGACTGAATCTGTTGATGTAGGAATAGGACATTCCAATGTACTTCAGTCTCAGTCATTACGAGTAACTAAAAGATGGAGCTACAGTGGAAAGCAAAGCAGAGTTGGGTTGTTCAGTGCAAGTTTTGTAAATAACCACAGCAGTTTTGTTGTTCATTAGTGATGATGAGCAGATAGCGCAGACGAAGGGAAAAGTAACCAGCAACAACCACGCAGGCTCGGGTGGCTCCTGTGCCATTCAAAACTTTATGAACTATGTTGCTTTGAAAGTCCAGATATAGGAAAAAGGATCTGTTATTACTGAATCCTTTTCTCTTAGTAAACCAAGGATTTACTGAATCTTACTAAGGCAAAATTTAAGAAAATAATTACAGGTCTCTTCCCTAAAGTCCTCTTTTTTTTTTTTTTTTTGATTCAACATAAACATCTCCACGGGAGTGAACTGCTGTTAGACTTAAATTTACCCCATGGTGGGGTATTATTCTACTCTGGCTGCTTTTGAATCCCATGTGTTTACCCTTTCAATGCTATTGGCAATGCAGGTACAGAGGGAGGCATGTGCACGGCTATGCTCAGTTGAAGATTAACCGGCTACGCAAGCGGCACCGTTTTACAAACAGAGCGCTGGATGCTTTGCAAAAGGGCTGTTCCTTACAGCCCTGGAAATGGAACAAGTATAACAAGTGCCATTCTCCTCAGGCAAAGGTACAAGGTAAGTACTTCGAGTATTTTTGTAATGCATCAAATGTTTCTTTGTTAAGAGAATGAGCATCAGCAGCATCTCCAATATGCACCCGTTCCACATTGAACTGCAAAGCCACTCTGTCCCTCAGTATGTTCTGCGAGCAAGAAGACAAACATCTCACACATTTTCAGAACAAAACATACCAAGATTTTCATGTACGTACTTACATATGTGAATTTGACAATTAGAAAGTCATTTAAAAAAGAAATAACTCAAAATGACCTTCTACTAGAAGCCTAAACAGTTCTAAGATGGATCATTTTTAGCTTCTGAAATGACTGGATGTTTGCAGTGTGAAGTTTGGGGTATGGATTTGCTTTCTGTGTTCCAGTGACATTTACTGAGTAGTATTGATGCAAACAATGTTTCTACCACAACCACCTTGGAAGCAGGGACCATACCTTGTGTTTGTTCACAGCAGATACAAACAGCTACAGTGGCCAGCATAGAAAACCAAACCCAAACCAAACGCATTTAAGTAATAAGAGAATGTATCACACTTAGAATAAAATTTTACAGAAAACAGTAAAAACTTAGAAGTTTGTTTAGTGATGTGCTGAGAAATTTAATAAATTCTAATATGTGGGGCATTAAAAAAGTAAAAAATTTCTTCCACCTCTTTTCAATAGAAAATTTCCTACACCAGCTAAAAGACACATCTTGTTCCACCTCAGACAAGCCACTTTGCAGATGGAAAAAAGAAGAAAAGAATAACTCAGGAATATCTTCCCATACTGAAAATCTAAACTATGTTAAACAGAAAGACAAAATGGATAGAAAAGTAGGTATTGTTCCCTAATTCTTGTGTTACTTTTTATTAAAACTTGATTTATACTCAGCTGGTTTATACTTCAAGTCGAGACTACTTTCTATCACAGATTTTGTTTAAAAATGTGTTAAAGGCATTTTAGGGGTTAAATATCATGAAAACTTACTACTGTCAGAATTACATTTTTAACAGAACAGTTAATCCTGTACCAAGGGAAAGGATGTTTCCTGTGCTGGCTGTCAGAGGCTCGGTTAGCCCCGGTGGGAAGTGCCAGCCGATGCAGCACAGAGCAGCCTGGGACAGTCAGCTTGAGCCTGGAAGAGCGGGGAGGGCAGTAATGGCCCGGCAGTGGGGGGTGTGGGGGGAGAACGAGTATCCAGCACTGCACTGAATTGCTTTAGCCCTTTGGGGAAGGCAGTGTGTCCGTGGTCCCAGTGCTACCGGTAGCTGCATGAGCTAGGAGGGACCTGAAACACACCTGCACTGTCGCGGGCAGCCTCTGCACAGCGCCTGTATTCGCTGCTTACCTTCATTATACTTCTCCCTCGACTCTGCTGGCCACACTTGAAGACAAAAGCCCCTGAGTCAGGCTGCTCTTACAGGGCACGACTGCTGGTTCTTTGAGTAGCATAAGCAGTGTCCTGTTTAGGAACCTAATCCTTAAAATGTTTTTTACTAAGTAATTTTATTTCCTGCACATATCTCACCACCTTGGACATGATCATATTTCTTACTGATTCATCACAAACCTTTCCCCCTGCATTGCACAGACATCATTGCAATAAATACATAAACATATCTAAATGAAACAAACATCATCCCAGACAGCACATAAGAATGCAGCTTGAAACCCCTAGCCCCTATCATCCATAAATTATTAGCATGGTCTGTCACCTACCCAAGGAAAAAAAAACGGAGGAAAAAATACATCCTTTACTACACCTCCTCCACACACTGGGAGGAAGAAAAAGTTTTCTTGTCAAAAGAGGGATGAGTCACTTAGTCTGCAGTAATGAAAAAAAAGAGTGCAAACATAATCACAGTTGTATAAATAAAGATTGAAATTATGCTTGAAGTGAGTTATAGCAGAGGTGAATGGTTTTTACTGATACAGCCAACTTAGTTGTCATTGTACTTTTATGAAGGATGGAATTGCTCTGCATTAAAAATGTTAAACTTTTTTCCCCTCCTAATTTCCACAGGACATTTCTGGGCAAATCAGGGAACACACCAGAACAAAATTCTCTTTTCAGAACATTACAGCTCCTCTGGAAATATCTATGACAGCCTTTTCATCCACAGTTAATTCATCCATGCAGCAAGTCAGCAGTGATGTGGAAATCTGCTGCTTTGTGACACAACCACTTGTCCTTCAGCGATCAGTCCCAGGGGAGGCTCAGCCAAACACTCTGAGTGACTCAATGTCATCATCTCCTTCATCTTGCCCTTCTGATTTCACAAATACGGGCACAGGTGACCAACCTGACAGCACAAACTCAGAGGTTACTGGCCCTCTTTCCTTACATTTAGAGGCAAGTCAGGGAAACCTACTAAATGTAGAGTCAGAGAGCCAAAGATCTGGTACATTAGACCCGGCTACCCAGGCCTCAGGAGGGGAGAAACCTCCAGCTGAAGAAAACACAAATTCATCCCCAAAAGAAAAGTCAGCTCCAAGTTCCCGGCCTGGATGTTCACGTTTATTCAGATCAAAAGCAGAATCTCTTCCTGAGTCAGTCACGAGGCCTAAAGTACCCAGTATGGAACACACAGAGCGGGCAAGCTTTTCTCCAAAAATCCTTGACCTTCACAGAAGTGCAGAGGAGAATGGAACCCACCTGCAGGCCAGCAGCTATGGAAGGCTGCACCAAAGAGCTGCTACTACCTTTAAAAAGCCCCCAGTTACTCTCAGGTGCTCTGAGTTGAAGACTTACTCTGCAACACCTTCCAAGACACACAAAAAGAGAGGTTTAGAGATGATGAGGAAACAAACCAGAGTTGAGTATGATGACACTAGCAGTGACGATGAAGACAGGCTCATTATAGAGATATAGCAAACAGGCTGCTAACAGATGCTTGAATGGTGGCCCATTACAGAAGGAATACCGTGGGTGTTTGATCTGTATCTCTGAAGCACCTTAAAATCAGAAAAGCCATTCCTCTGTGCAATAGGCAGCACCATCTTCTGGAGATGCCTTTCTCTCAAGGACTCAGACTCTTTTAAAAAGGTGCATTTGAAGCAAAGAGGGAGCTGGCATCACACATTGAAATGCCACCCGTGTTTACGTGGGGTTTCCAGCATCATTAACACTCCCCCCGGTCGTACCGAACTCCCCCGAGTGCAGGCTGCCAGGGGTTGTGTTATTAAACAGCTGCAGCCAAGTTATTTACTACTAACAATACAATAGCTGCAGCTCCCTTAGTCCATGAGCTGATCTCCTAGGACCATATGGATGTTTTCTTTTCTATATATGCCTCTCTTCTTGTCACCACTGTCCTCTGTGGTGATGGGAGCGATACACCGGCAGTAAGGGGAGGATCTCTGCCCTGGGTACCTGGGAGAGTCTGGAAAAATGCTGATCTTTTTCCATGTTGCACAAATGTCAATGCTTCTTCGTGACAAATGACACAAGCATGCTTTGCTTTGTGTTTTGTGCCTTTTATGCCAAGATCAACTTAAATATTCTTGATTTCTAGTTGGAGAATATGGGTGTTAGCTATTGGTATTTCCTTGTGGTAAAATTTCTGACAAGGATACTCTCATTATATTCACCATTGTGCTCCAAATTATGTAACCTGGAATGTTACACTTTGATTGTAATCTCCTGTCTGATTGCGATGATGCTATTTTATTGAGAACAAAGAAGCTATATGGCATAGCTTGTTTTCTTTTTTTAACAGAAAGTTTTGTGCCACGAACCCTAAAGTTTACTGGTTTCTATGTGAATAAATAATTAGAGATTTTAATTTGGCCAAGTGTATTCACTTGTTTGATTAAACTGATAAACATTACAATCGTTCCACTTCTCCATGATAGTCAAAATCTCTAGTTAAACTTCCACCATTCTTATGCTGTGAATCATGCGTGGGGTTTCATGGACTGAGCTGCACGGGATATTTGGAATTGCTTTTCCCTTAGTCATGCACAGGTAAGCTTATGTAGATCATACTCACAAAGAAATACAATATACTACATGAGAACAAGAAACCTATCTGTGCAAAAAGACGCCAGAAGAGCTGACAGAGACAAAACAAGTGCTAAACCACATGCAATTCCTGTGTTTTCAGATGTCTTACATGACAAGACTTGATCCATACAGAGCTTCACCGTTAGCCTCAAATTATGGTACANTTAGTCATGCACAGGTAAGCTTATATAGATCATACTCACAAAGGAAAACAAAAATTGTGGTCCAAATATGACACCAATTCCTGATTCTAATGTGTGGAAAAAAACAAAAACAAAACCAAATAAAACCAAAACACATTAGGGAAAAAAACCCCTTCTCTTTCAGAATAGAGCACGAATCATGAAAGATATTTTTCCCTTTCTAAAAAAGTTA
The DNA here is from genome assembly GCA_013399075.1 of Chloroceryle aenea. Lineage (NCBI taxonomy): Eukaryota > Metazoa > Chordata > Aves > Coraciiformes > Cerylidae > Chloroceryle > Chloroceryle aenea. Next base: position 1,450,394 of record VWZY01008457.1, on the reverse strand, counting down.
CAATATGAACCAATTACACCAATAACTGGTGTCAAAACTCCAAGGAAAACATCTAGGAATAATAGTTTAGGGAATTAAGAATTTTTCTTCTCCTGCTTTCTTTCTAATTTACCAAGTGCTGGGGTTTTATAACCATAGTGTTAGTGCTAAGCAATTGCGCTGTGATCCGAATCTGCAGCTCAGAAGTACAGTGAACTGGGCTGGTTTTTTGCTACGCTTTATGGTCACTGCAGAAGAACAAATGTGTTCCTCATGAAGCTTCTGAGAGAGATTAAAGCAAGACAAATGTTGATAACATCACTAATATCACAAGTTCCACAAGGTTTGGTATTGCAAGAACAAGAAAGATCAAAGAAAAAACTGTCCTGAAAACGTTCTTTCTCTGTTGAGTATCTGGGCTCCAACACAAACTGAAGAGGTATCTGGGTGAATCCCTGGTGCAAAGAATCCAAACAGGGTGAATTTGAAGAAGTACACTAACATAACTCCAGTTTCAGAGAAGAAGGAGGAGGAAGAGGCAAGCAGTAGAGATGCCCTCAATAGTGTTGCACTATTGAACCATTCCAAGTTTTGGAACATTTTTGTGATGGAATCACTCACAGTTACAGCTGGATTCTGAATCTGTAGAAGCAGCAGAATAAGAAGAAACAGTGCTTGCAGAGATTCCCAGTCACTGCTCAAAGCAACAGCTTTATGAAAGGCTCTGAGACTGCTGTCACGTAGCTGCTTGCCTGCGTATGTTTGTTAGGTAACCAGCCTAACTAAAAAGCCTGTGCCTGGTTTCAGCTGCTTTTGCTTCAGAACTTTTTCCATCTTTGTTTCCAAACTCCCTGTGTATCTTTGTCAACAGCAGCACTGGTGACAAGGAAGTGGGGTTTGGTTTGGTTTTTTTTTTTAATTTTTAATTAGATTTTTTTTCAGAATTTTAATCAGATTTTTTTTTAATCCGAATTTTGACACAGTAAAATTTCAAAGGTTTCAAAGTCTCTTAAAAATGTGTAGCTTTTTAGAGCTCATGCAGAAACTGCACACCTATTAAATCTGAGCCAGCTGTAAAGAAAAGCTTTGCCATGCACCTTTGGAAAGCACAGCGCATTGAAGCCACTGCATCCAGCCACACCAGCAGTCTCACAGCAGCTATGCTCACCTCTTGCTTGTGCCAGAGTTTTATTATTATAATTTATGGACATGTAATGAATATGCTATATCATTTTTTTTGGCTAATGTTTGTAGCTCGCTGATGTGTTTTAAAGTGGAATTTCTAGATCAGTAATTTAGAAACAGTCTAATGACAGACTCGGAAGTACTGTGCAAAGAAACAATTATCCTGTGTATATTTGACTGCATTAAATAGAGAAATTTCTTTGTCATACAGCAGCTGTAAGAAAAATGGACCAGTTTGAAGTTAGCCAAGAAAGTACATTTAAAATTCTAGCTCCTGACAGAGGTAATCCTTGATATTTTAGCTCAGTATAGAGTAAAGAAATTTGACCTCACAGAGTTGAAAATCAAACCCCAAGAATGAAAAGCAGCAGTGGGTCTAAGGTGGCATTTTTAAAAGTGTCAGTAAGAAGGCAGTGACTCTGGCATGAATCTGTTATCCAGAACACCCCTTGGTGGAGCTCTGCCCGGATCATGTACACCCACGTGTGAAAACTGTCAGAGATGCTCTTGGTTTAAGATGGAGAACTCTGGGGTCTGCGCATACAAATCCCAGGGGCCATGTGGCAAGCGGCGTATTTGGGCTTTCCGGAAGGCTCCGCGTTCTCAGAGCATGCAAAGCTCCCCAGGCAAATCATTCTCTACCTTTTACACAGTGAAGTATCAGCCATGCAGTGATGTATTTAATTAATTTGCAAGAAGCTGAACATCAAAGCCACATGAGGGCACCAGGCACAGAGAAAAATCTGTTTCTTTATCTTTCAAAGTCAGCAGCAGTTCTGATGGATCACCGCTTTGCTAGAAGCAGATCTGAAGTTTCTTTGCACATGAATTCATCTCATGAACTTTTTCCTTCCATCGAAGGAAGCAAATTAATAAGAAATGCTGATCACTAATAAGATCTATATTCGACACCTACATCTACTCAAACAGACTGTAAATAAGGGGATGTTTCAGATTTTCCCTCTTCAGATGTGAGCCAACTAATTCTTACTGTTTCATTTTTTTTATATTAGGTCTTATTAATGATTAATAGTTCACTGATCTGCCCGGCAAACCCCAGCTCATAAACAAGGGTGGACAAGACTGATGTGAACTAACCAGGGCAAGCCCAGAGATCACCAAGAAATATGAAGATATGCCTTGAATACATAATTTATGAGAAGAGATAACAAGCACTGGCTAGCTAGCCAAAGAAAAAATTAAGGGAATATGCACAAGGAAGCTCAGTAGCATGTGGGAAGATTATCACAATTATCTGTCTTCCACATCCATTCTAGGAGGATATGAAATGATAGGCTTAATTTGCAGCATACAAACTAGATATTAAGAAAAGCTTCCTATTCCTATTTAAGGAGCAACTGAGCATGTAACAAGCCAGGGAGATTATAGAGTCTTCATCACTTGGGAACTTCAGCAGCAGTTAAAGCAAGTATTTCTTATTTTAGGTATAATACTAATTAGGAACAGACTTTCTTTCCAGCCCCATTTTTTATTCATAAATTCCTTTCTGTCAGTATTTTCTCCAAAACACAATGCCTAAAATAATTAGTCCTCCTGTGGCTGTGTATGCACTGCTGATACACACAGAGAGCAGTACCTCAACACATTTGTTTTGCAATCCTCACGAGATACATCTGGTTTTGTATGCTGCCTATGTTTTATTTACACAACCATATTTGTTCCCATTCATTATATTGTAATCATTTTCACGTAGTTAAGTAGCTTTGCTAAACCATTAATTTCACCTTAAAGATTTGTGTGGAATTATGGCTACAGATTAAGACTCCTGGCCTGTTTTTTTCACTTACCATCAGCGTGCCTCAAAAGTCACATGGATGAAAAGGTCAGGGGTTTTTTTTTTCAGACTTTTTCAGACTTTAAAATACTGTGAGAATTTAACAGTGCATTTAAAGTGTCCTTGTGGAACTGGACAAATGTCACGTAGAAGCACAATTTAAAAGCTGTGTCTTCCAGGGCACTGCAATGTTACTACAGTTCGGTTATAAGCTGCTCTCTTAAGTTTAAGTAGTACTTAAATCTAAAAAAGCAGTTTTCTTCTCACAGTCAGTGTACCTATTGACTACTCATGACAACTGCCTAAGTATGTTCTGTGTTTATGTAAACCCTGAGTTTAGAAGAACTACGAGAGCCAGTTAATCATGGGAGGAACTCACTTGAACATATCTGTGGGTGCTCTGCAGTGTAGTCAAAAGGGACTCTTGTGCCATGGGTCTATAGACTATTCTGGCTTTAAAAAACACACTATATCAGTCTCACTACCAGTCTCTTAATTTTGGTGGGGTTTAAAAACCAAACCAAGGTGACTTTAATACAGTCAATTATTTAATCCACAATCCATCTCTGTCAGCATCACGAGTTTTGTGTACATGCATTTGTAGCATGCTTTTGTTTCGCTGATTGACAAAACAAACAACTCCAAGTACAGCACTGGATATTACACTAGGAGTATGTGCTTAATCCAGCAATGACTGGAAGTGTTTCAGAGTGAATTACTTCAGATAGACTCTGACTCTTTCAAAGATTCTTATGCCACTAACGAAACGAGCGATTGGATGAAAGCCGTGGAGCTGTGTTTCATAAGCTACTGTGGTCTTGTTTTCCAGATGTCTTTGAATGCTGCTTAGGTCCAGCAGTGCTGCTGAGGAGGTCAATCATTCTAGACAAAGGGAGACAGCTAAGCCCTTATGGAGGCAGGCTTCACTATAGCTTTGTGAATTACACTCAACCTCTGCAAAGCAAAGTCTCTCACATTACAGAGGTATTCAGGGTCAGGGGTTAAAGTGCCATCAACAGCCCTCCCCACTATTGCTACACTGATAGAGCTGTGTTTATATTTAAAAATCTTTTTATGATTTATCATTATCAAGGGTGACAGAGCATTGGAACAAGCTGCCCAGAGAGGTTGTGGAGTCTCTTTCTCCAGAGAAATTCCAAACTCACCTGGACGCGATTCTGGGCAACCTGCTGTGGGTGACCCTGCTTTAGCAGTGGGATTGGATGAGATGAATTCCAGAGGTCCCTTCCAACCCACCCTGCTGGGATTCTGTGATTATTCTTTATGGTATATAAAAAACTCAGATTTCTCTTGAAAATATCCTTCTTATTTCACTGTCCATTCACAAATAAAACATTCTGTCTCAAATACACAGCTGGGAGTACGACAGGGTCAGTCAGATGAGCTACTGTTATCCTCTCTCCTCTGTAAAAAGGAGCCACTACAGAAACCTCTCCCTCCTTCTCCATCAGAATGGTTAATGTAAAAAGAAAGGAACAGAATTTACTCCAATAGCATGCTTTGGCAGCAATCTGGGTTAGAAGCTAAATAGGGAAAAGGGAGCCAGGGTTGTTCCTACCTGCGTTAGGAAACCACTGTCTGAGAAGAGGAATCTTCACTGGGAAGCTAAGCCAGGGCTGCACTAGTCAGCTCAAATCTCAACAACTGTACATGCTAACGCAGTTCCGAGGTTGGCACCACCAGCAGTTCAGCCAGCTATGTGCACATACACGTTTATGTGGGTTGGCTGGAAAGAGTAACAGGGAAAATTACACCTCTTCAAAAATAATTTGACCACTAATTCTACAATGCCTCTTAATGTTCCCGTTGCTTACAGAGAAGAATTTGCATTGAGCTCCCCGAATGGAAGGCAGTACAGGCACAAAACACCTCAGCAGAGCCTCTGCAGCCCGCAAGTGGGTTTTATTCCAACTGATCCCTCTTATGAAGAAGTTTTGCATAACTTTGTTGATTCTGGTTATGGGTCATGCGAGCTCCAAATGGAGCAAATATTCAAAAGGGAAACGATACAAAGGTCTCAGACCTCAGATCACTGGCTGTCCAGAAGCAAGAAAGTAAATATATCTAAGTAAAGCATAAAAAAGCTGCCTCATCCTGTGCAATATTATAAAGCTTAAGAGATTACATAAAAAGGATTTACAAACTTTGATTTGAAAACGAGAACAAAAGCAGGATGGTCATTATTACATGCTCGATATGAAAAACACAAAACCTTTTTTCATTTGTACCAGATGTGGAAAGGCAGATGTGAACTGTTGGACAACAGTCAGAGAAGGGGAATTAGGGAAATATCCATAATTAATAACAAGCCTGCGGAAACATGTTCTGTGCTTCAAAAGGAATTCAGGTGCTATTAGAACTGGGAGAACGTCCTTACCCTGAAGATGTTGACAAATTTGAAGAAATTCCAAGCAGGGAAAGAAAAGCTGATTGGGGAAATAGATTACTTATGCAGAAAGATCAAAGGAACCGATGGTCTGCTCTCAATTACACCAACGTGGTCCGTTCAGTTCAGTGATGCCGTACCAATATCACCAGGAACACAGCTTGACTGCAACATACCATACGAAGAATTTGCTTAGAAATGCTCAGAGAAGGAATGCTCTTTACAAAGGAAACAAACTGATAAAATATTTTAGGGAAACAATAGGTCCTGTAATGAGATTTAAACTGAAAAGATGACATACACAGCCAGAGAAAGTTCTGCTGTAGTTACATCCACTAAATACCTCCTCTGGGATATTCAACAGGAAGCCACTCACTGTACAAAATAACCATGCCCGGGAGGTCACCAGAGAATGCCATCAAGCAGGTCTTCTCTTAGATGTCCCTGTCATTCACAGAATCAGACACATACCTACATGCACCGTTTCCATTATTTCTTCCACCTTAATTCACATAGCAGTGGCTTATGCATTATGATAATTTATGCAAGCTGGATCAGCTACCAAAATGTAATTACATTGCCTTTATGTGCTGGGTCTACCAGATGTCCCATTTTGCATTCATCAAGATCCCTCTGTGTAAGAGCTCCTCAAAAAAGAAAAAGTCACCATTCTTGGTTTAATTGTAATGACGCTGCAAAAATATGGAGCCAGGAGGAGAACAATCTTGCCACTTATCTTCCCCTCCTGGTTAATATGATCAAGAGACAGTTTCTAAGATAGATCTGAAAACACATTTGCCAGTATTTTGCTTTTGGAAGCAACAACTCTTGCCAGTATTTTTTTTTTACTAACCACTTTGGCAAAGAGATTCAGAGCACCTGCACTTATGCACTAAATACATCAAATTCTGCAAGTAGGCCAAATAAAAACACAGAAGGCAGAAAAATGTTTGCAAACATTCATATTACTGTTGTGTTCAGGGTTAACAATTGGAAATTTAGCCTTGCTGTAAAAGCATCCTGGCCACAATCACTTAAACCTGTTGTTCATGACTAAAAGTATCTGCCAAACCCCTGAAACTGGTCAGTCACAGTACAGATAATGACCAACTTCTTGACTGTATTCTTCTTCTTCCAGATCTTCCCCTTAAGATTCCTTCCTCCTGTCTTACAGCTAAAATTTCTGTGTAAAGGTAACAACTTTTAGGCAGTCAAACCTCCACTAGTGTGATGAAACTCCTAAACCAGATGTGACTGTCTCACAACACTTCTTAATAGATGAACATTCTGGTGGTAGTTTCTGTAGGCAGAAAAAAAATATCCATGAGGAGATAAGTGAACCAGATTACTTTTATTTTGCTTAGATGTTATTTATTTCATAGAGTCATTTAGGTTGGAAGACACCCAAAGGTTTTGTTCAGTTAGATTTTTAAAACCTCTATGAATGGAGATTCAAGAATCATTCTGAGAAACTTGTTCCAATACATAATTATCCTCAGAATGATTTTCCCCTCCCTTTTATCTGCAGCTGGAATCTCCTGTTCCAACTTATGACTATTGTGTCTCACTGTCCCAACATGTATCTCAGTAAAGAGTCTGGTTCAATCTAGTTGGTAACTGGCTCAGAAATATTGGCATGCTGGTATTTAAACCCAAAGACATCTTCTCCTCTTCAGGGTGAACACTGTCTCAGTTCCACCTCACCTCACGGGCTCCAGCCTCCAGATCATCTTGGTGTCCCTGCACTGAACTTGCTCAAGTTTACCACCTCTCTGGTACTGGACAGCATGAAACTGGACACAGTCATCAGGATGGGGTCTAATGAGGGCTGAGTAAAGACGGATAAACTCCTCCCTCAATCTACAGGTTGTGACCCTGTTGGCCCACGATACTGCTGGCTAATGTTTAACCCACCAGAACTCCTGATTCCGTTCAGGAGAGCTGCTCTCCAAACAGTCATCCATTGAATGAGGCCGGTCCATCCCAGGCTCAGGACTTTGCATTTGTTCTTGTTGAATTTCATGAGGGTGTAGCTGGTCCACTCCTCCAAGCTATCTAGATCATTCTGAGCAGCAACACCCCCTTCACAGGCATGGACTGCTCCCTCCCATTTAGTGTTGTACAAATTTCACCAAGCTGTATTCCATTTCCTTCTCCAGGTCATTGGTAAAGATACCAAATAGGTTAGGTCCAAGGACATACTCTCAGGAACTCCACTGATAACTGGACTCCAGGCACAGTATCAGCTATCAACTGACAACTCTCTGAGCCCAGTAGTCCAGCCATTTCTTGCATCCACCTGTCTACACTAACATCCCAAGCAGGACACAAGGATGACAGGGGAGACCATGTGAGAAGTCTTGCTAAAGTTAAGGCAGACAATATCCACTGCACTCCCCTCATCCACAGATGGAGTAATTCATCAGAGAAGGCAATGAATCCATGTTAAATATTCCCAATCATGACACTCTTCATGTGTCCAGAATTTCTTCAGGACGTGGCTGAGGTTCACAGGCTAAGCAAGAGATGTACTTCTCTCGTGTTAAGAAACCAAACCTGGAGGACGTAGATCTGCTATTGTTTAAGTGGAACAAATAAACCAGGTGGCTAGTTAGCTTGATGCTGTCTATATAGGAGCATCTATATTGCATGAACAGGAATTCCAGAAACACTGCAGTCATTGTGCTTTTCATTCAGCTCAGCTGAAACAAAGTTAGACTAATACCAAACATTTCTAAAGAAGACATGTCTTAGTCTACACACAAAGCACACACCCCGGGACAAGTCACTTGAGCCACTCATATGACCCTGCTGCCCACCTCTGCCACTTTGTGATGTTTCTGTCTTCAGAAATCAACAGAAATCTTAAACCAAAAAAGTAACAAAACTCAGTCTGGTCTTTAGCATAGCAAGGAATCCATCTAAAATTAAATGGGGTTTAATTTGCCTCCCAAGCTCTAGATGTGACAGATTTCAGAACAATGAGATAGGAAACATTTAGAAGTCAGTACTCAAAATAGCATTTCTGGTGGAAAGATTCCAGATTGGACTGTAGCAACTGTAACTATGTTGCAGTAAGACCCAGTCTAAAAAAGCCACTAAGATATACAAAGAGGGAGAGCCATTTCTTCACGCTTCCTCACATGCATATTTCCACCACCCTTGATCCCATGCTGCGTGACAATAAGAAAAAGAGTGCTTGAGTCAACAGAAAACTATTTAGTTGACTATCCCTAAGCTCTTTACATAGCTTGTATTGCTTTAAATATCTTTGCCCCCTGAAAAGTTAAATTCATTCTACATTCTTCTGGGAAGACTCAGGGCTGGCGTGCCAACAGGCGGTTAACTTGGATGGTGAATTCCCTCTTTTTGTGTCAGATAATTTTATTGAGAAAAATGTATGTTTAAATTATCTGTGAATGGATCATTCAGCTATTTTCCATATTCTACATAAATGTTAAGACAGTAGCAAGCATGCCTTGTTTCAAACATCTTCTGAAAAGAAAGCCAAAAAAGGCAGTTATGTGCAACAGTGATTGAACCAGTGTCTTGTTGTTGCTTAAAAAAAAGAGGTAGGCCAGTGGAAGAATATGTTTATAGTTTGCTCTTCCTTTATCTCACTACATGCATGCTACTACTCTATTAAAATATCAAATTGCAGATTTTAAAGTAGTTTCATTGGAGACAGCCAAAATATTTATTACTAAAAACAAACATAAAACATAGAAAGTTTTTCTCAGCTAGCTTGTTCACAGCAAATAGAGCTTTTCAGGAACAAGATGATTTCTCACTACCACATCTCATTCCACTTCATTCCATTGTTCTTGCTTCCCTTGGCTCCATTTACATGCTGGTTTTCTCCATTTATATGCTGAATGGACATTCCTACACGCTTTTGGGATCAGGAAAAACTCAACTGGCTCTGTCCAAAGTCTCCTGAGTTAATACTGGAAAAGTGGAAGGTGAGAATGGACATATCAAGGTGGCTCAAAGTAAATTAGTTCAGACTCTCGTCATGCTTATGGGGATCTGCACCTAAGCTATTAAGTCCTTTTGAGAAGCCCTGGAACTTCCACGAGTGATAAAAAAGGGAATTCCAAAGTATCTAATGAATAGCTGTGTCATCAGACTACTTCCAACATCTCCTTGAAGACTGGTTTCAGTGCAAGATTTCAGGTGTATGTTTCCAGTCTACTCACAAAATCTCTAATGCACCAAGTCCATCTTCACTTGCCAGGTTAACAGACTTGAGAGAATTGAAGAAAAAGCAGCAAGGGGACACAGTCAGGTAGAGTTTTAATTCATTTTTGGCTCTCTATTTTCAGATTCAGATGGGAAACAGCAGTGGGGTCACTGTGGAAAAAACAGCAGAGGAAGGGTAGCAATAGCACTGCCAGACGACAGCTCTGTTGTTCAAGCAACCAAGGAGAGGAAGCGTTGTTCTGGAGCACAGGAATTGAGGGCAGGAAATGAAGCACAAGAATGCAACAGCAATGGGATGCTGAAGGGAGAGTGGATGTAGCTGCAGAGCAAAGTTCAGACAGAAAGCCTTCTTACACAGCCATGGACAGAGTTTAGGAAGTTAATGCTGAAGAGCTACGTTTTTAGGGCAGAGAGCATCAAACAGACCTCTTGAATTTTCCTTGCTATGAAAGGTGGCAGGGGCTCAGGGGATTAGCTGATGAGCAGGTGCTGAAACCAACAGAGATAACAGCCTGAAAAACGGGCATGGGAGTGAGATCAGCAGCAAATAAAGGCAAGCCATGGATGTGAATTAGGAAGAACATTGCAGAGGCACACAAGGAAGTGTAGGTTTCTGCAGCCTCTCTGACACTGGCAGCACAAGCAGTGTGAGTAGGAGAATCAGAGCACTCCAGCAGTATTAGACCAAGATAAGACCTTCACCTGTCTCCCAGAGAATGCAGTGCTGGGTATTAGTAGCCATTTGCATGCAGCATCTAAGAGTAGCCTTTCAGAACTGAAATGTATTTACAGGTACTTTCCCTTCCTCCACCAAGAGAGAAATAAAAATTATGCAACTCAGGGAGAATTATCATCTTCTGAGAGACAAAGGCACAGAATGGAATAGCACAACTTAAAACAGACCACAAGTCTGCATTAAACACATTAAACAAAAAAAATAAATAAATTAAAAAATAAAATAGAGAAAGCAGTAAATTGCTCTTTGGGTTCCTAAGCCTACAAGCCTTTTTTTGGGGTTTTTTTGTGGGTTAACACAAGCCAGTCTGAAAAAATGCAGAAATATAAAGAAGTCCTAAAAGTAATGAAAACTTAATAGTCCTTTAGCAGACTAATGCAATGTAGATTCTTTCATAAGAAGATAATTAAAAAATAAATATATACTTTCCCAATGCTGGTCTGGAGGATCTCATGACCCTGGCAAACATAAACGTTGTAGTTAATAAAAATAAGATTTATTCTGCCACTGAAGATACAGATCTGCTCATGCTTCAGGTTGTTTGTAGAGTTGATGTGTTCTGGTACTGTTTAGGTGAATCAAGTCTGAATGTAGAGTGCAAGGTTACAAACTCAAACATTACCTGCAAATCATGATCTAGTGAAAACTGCTGGTTTTCGAGTTCTCTAATTCCTTTTGCCAGCACAGTGAATCTAGCAGATCTGCCTTTCAGCACTTTCTGAGGGGGGTATGAGATGCAAACAAACATATATAGAAAGATTTTTAGAAGCAGTTTCTTCTCTGTGGAACCAAGAATTATTTTAGTAGATTTCATCTCTTTGGGATTGCACAGAAGTCCTGACTCCCTGAGAAGCTCTCTCTGTGTTGGCAAGGTGTACGTAGCTCAGATCTTCACTGTAACAATGTAATTTAGGCTGCACTGCTTTGGGTGGCACATTTGCAGTAAATCTGATGTACACTGTCTAATTTCGATTAGACATCCCCATTATACAAAAATGCTTTTTCTTTTTTTTTATCAATTCCTTCTGCCAGATGCATAACTTCATTCACAATTATCTTTTAAATAATCTCAAAACCCCTCAGGCCCTCCCCAGATGCAGAAAAAAGGAAGCCTGCCTCATTTTTTTGTTTTGGGAATACCTTCAATTGCTAGTTCAGCTTAACATGTTATGGATTTCTATACATTTGGTTTTTCAGGCTGCCATTGCAGGGTAGGTAGTTTTACTTGTGGAACAAGATTATTTACTACAATGCAGGACATCTGACGGGCATATCATGATGCAGAGTAATTTTTAAATTATCTGTAAAGATTTCTGCACTGTACAACATCTTATTTCAGATAGTGCTTTGTACAGAATGGTTATAGCTAGTAGTATTTGCAGGCTTTTTCTTTGCTCAAAGAGTATTTCTAGTTCTAGCTAACACTGGATTTTCCTTCCATAAATAGTTCACGTCACATGTATCACCAGCTCATAAGTTTCATCTTTATCTCAGCTATACCAGCCTTAGCATCTTCTGTGAGATCTTACTACACAGGAAGAATATAAACCATTATGAAAAATGAAAGTTACTTAATTCCAGAGCTATTAAAGTGCTAAGAAAGAACACTTTTTCAACTGGGATAAAGGGTTTGGGCTTCTTTAAAGGATAAAAAACACAAACCCATAAAAAAAAAAAAATCTAGCCCAACATGACTCTAATCCTGTCCGACAATTCACACACAAACCACAAGTTTCCAGTTTTCTGTTGATAGAGAACAGCCATCCACAGTGTTAAAAAAGCAGTTTCCCCATTAGGTGCCCTAACAAAGTTTTCAAACTATTCAAACACAGAGGCATAAATCAAGAAAACAACGCTGGTGCAAGATGTTACATGTAAGTTCTACTAAGACGTTAAAGAAAACCATCTGGGCATAAAATGTAAATACAGCCAGCATATAAAAATTAAAAGGAAAATTAAACCAGTCACACATTTCAAATGCCCCAAATACAGAGCCTTTATTCTGTAAGACCACTGAATTTTAACTCCGAACATTCGTCTCAAACAAAACATTCATTTTTCAAGATATAGCTGAACCAGAATGCTAAAGCTTACGCAAGAAGCAGCTTTTTTCAGCTTTTTGGTTTACTGAAGATACAGCTCCTCTTAGGGGAATAACCAGCCTGTTTTCAGTGGTAGTTGTGAATCAAAGCTGGACGTTACCAGAGAGGCTTACCCTTATCTATTTTACATTTCAGCTGTACCTGCAGTCAAAGTGGAAACACTGAGGCAGTATTCACACAATGAGAAAAATCTACCTTAAATGGCTTACAACCTAACCAGACAGGCCTGAAGAACACCCCTGGCCCAGCCTGCAGGATACCACCAGAAAGAGACAGTGACTTCCTAAGCCATAATGGAAAATTTCTATAAGCATTAAATCTCAAAGGTTTGGTTCAGCTTCCTGTATTAATGTTTCTTCAGTTTCTGAATGGTAAATCAACCTAGACGTGCTTTATAGACCTAAGAGATTATCAACAAAAAAGAGAAATAGAAAGAGAAACAAGCAAATGGATAGATAGGGCAAAGACAGGAGAGTGCAGTATTGGAGGAAGGTTAGAAAATAAACCTCAAAGGTACTGCTTCTGTAAAGAGACTGTTTCTCAGAGGTGTCTATAACAATGAAAAAAAAAATTAAAATGGAAACCTACTTCTGAAGGGGATAAAATACCAGAACTCTGGATTTTTTCATGCTGACTTAGTTCAGATCACTTGCATAAGCAACGTACTTGAGATTTGATTACATTGCTAGATTTTTTGTTTATTTATTTACTTTTAAACAGGATGCTTGCTTGGGTTTAACTTAGTTTGGGGAAAGGGAAATAAGGAAGATTCTGAAAACAAACAAATTACTTACAAGTTAAAAAAAAACATTACAAATGTTCTATGCCAAAGCTCCCCTCTCGCTAGAGGCTGGTACCTTTGGATTCCCAGCACATTCCTCTTCCTTCCGAGTTAATGTACCCACTGGCAGCGACCAGCAGCCTACCACCCTTGACAGACCCCAGCTCACAGAGGATGAGATGCAGTTTGTCACTGATTTCTGAGATAATTATTGAGATAGAGAATCCTGGCTTCAGTTCCTGATTCAAGGGAGTACGTGCTCCCAGTTATAAACCATTCTGTGAGCACCAAAGGATGTCTAAACACTAAACTAAAAATCAGAATAGCTCCAATGTCATTTTCAGGGAGGCCTGTGTAGCCAAATGTTCATACAGTCAGTTGTTGAACTCTGAAAAACATATACTAAAAAATTTATACTGACCATTATTCAGCTGTGAATCACAGAATTACAGTAATGTAGGTTAAAAGAGATCATCAAGTCCAACCGTTAACCCAGCAGTGCCAGGTTACCACTAAACCATGTCCCTCAGCACATTCACACCCTGTTTAAACCCCTCCAGGGATGGGGACTCCATCAATGCCCTGGGCAGCCTGTCCCAGGCCTTAACAACCCTTTCAGGGAAGAAATTTTTCCAAATATCCCATCTAATGCTCCCCTGGTGCACCCACGGGCTATTCCCTCTTGTCCTGTTGAAGGACTTGCGAAGTCATAGTGAGTGTCAGGAAGGCAAGAGCAACAAAATAAAATAGTGGATAAAAGTGTTCACTGAAAACTGGCAACTAAATCTGAACTTTAACAGAAAACCACAGACAGAGCAGAATATTCTTTTTATGCATTAGAAATAAACCATACCCCTTAATTAAAGCTTAACATGTTTCTGCCAAAGCATTAATGTGAATACATGCAGAAACTACAATGGAGATTTCCAATCCCTGCTGTGGCATTGCCTTGAGTGGTGCTGGGCTGGAAAGAAGCAGTTTTTTAGAAATAATTTGAACTGTGACCCTAACTTTACATGAATGACAGTCTCAATGGGTTGAGACGTTCTAAAATTACAGGAATTATTTGCCTGGGAAAAGAACTACCCTGAATATAAGGAAAACAACTTTTAGTTTTTGGAAAAATACACAAGTAACAATAGCACAGTGCCATGGTACTGGAATCTGCAGAGCTAACTCAGAACTCACACCTCTCCACCCCAAACCCATGGAAAATGTTGCAGTATATAATCATGGGGATCCACTCCAGAAGAGAAGCATGCTGAGTTTAAACAGTGCTATGCCACTGGGAACTGCAGTACCTGGACACTGGGCACAGCTGCTGTCCCTGTGTATGCTCACAGTTTGGTAACAGGAACCACAAGCATACTACCTCTGACAACTGTAGATTTGTTACATTATTTGTGTTACTGCCTCATAACTTCTTGTTCTTGATCTTGCTTTCTCTACTTATTTTACTGGCAGTAAAACTCAGTAGATTAATAATCCTATTAATACTTCACTCGCTCTGCCAGATCTTCTTGGGTGGCCAGTTTCTAGCAGTATAACTATCTTTACTTGCTCACATCTCCTTAGCCTTGATGCCAACCCTTTTTAGCATTTTTATTATATTCTGCAAATGTTAGTCTCCCAGTGCATTTTCAGAATGGCAGATATAAACTACTGGAAGCAAATATGTTGAAGCAATAGTTAGTTACAGTTTGCTAATAACTCGTGCATCTTTTCACTGAGTGACTAGAAGCAAATAAAGCTATCTGAATGAATCTCTATCTGATCAAACATTTATTAGATTCAGTAAAAAACAAGTGAAAAAACAAAGTCATTACACAATTCAGATTTTATGCCATTTAACTGAAGCCTATAATAATTCTCATCATCTTTTTTGCAGCTACCTTGTAGTAAGACAGTGAATTCCACCCATCACTGCTATGACAGTGATGGATATATAAAATCCTTGCCCCTGGATTCTGATTCATCACAAAATGAATACAAGTCCTGTGTCTTCTTCAGCTATGTATCATTGTGACAGAGTCACTACCAGTCTAAATTTAACTGGTGTAGACATTAGGTCAATCTTTGCTGGCAAAAGTGCAAATATCAAAAGCAGAAAGCCCTAGTTCTCTATTCCTAGTCTGAGAAAACATACAACAGTGAAAGAGTAAAATGTCAAAACAACAATAAATTATTTCAGAGCCAGGGATAACAAATATAATGATTGTCCTTCTAATGAAAGAAGAGATGTTATTTAAAACTTGAAAAGCATAGAAACAATTGCACTCTGGAGTGAGAAAAGTATGATCAGAACTCTTTTGTATGCAATGTGTACGCAAAAAGTGCATACACACATCTGACCTCATGAACAGCTGTGATCCATTCTGTCTTAGATCAGCAAGGTACAGCCAGACTTCACAGAACAGCTTGAAGCATCATTGTTTCTTTGGAAGTGAAAGTCAATAAAAATACTGACAAAGGAATGCAGCCAGACTGTTAACGGAGTTGTACAAATTCCAGTCCTTCTTCATTCCCTCCCTCAAGTCCTTCAATCAATAAAACAGCTTGCTGAACTTGCCTTTTGTTCTAGTTTGCCTTGATGCTCTTTTCAATGCTTGCCACAAGGTATCTTCTAAAATATATGAAAAGTGTCATTGTAGTAAGAAATTATCTCAGACTGTCTCTTTTCTCTCTGCCCTTAACAACACAACCATGGCCTGAAAATGCTTTCAGATGAAGAATTTTTACCCGGGAAATAATGTAATACCTATTGCTCAAATGACAATCAACTAATCTAAACAGCCTGGTGCCTGGTTAGCTATTTGCTTTAAAGAAGCACTCAGAGGCAAAAAGCAGAAGCAAAATCCTAGCCATACTGTTAAAGGGATATACTTGACCCCTGGAAAGAGATTAGCATCACATTTTCTTCCTCTGCCCTTTTTCTTGACTCCTTTTCTCTACTTCCCCCATTAAGTCTCCTATTGTAGTTTTTAACTTTTTTGTTTATTCCTTCTCCTTTTCCCTTTTGTTGTCCTCACATAGAACAGAAACTTCTGTGAAAAGCAAGTTAATTGACATTTTCTCTTTCCCTTCCTTTGCCTATTGTTTTTCCCCCATTACCTTTCCTATTTTCCCACAAAACACTGATAACTTATCTGTCCTATTTTGGTTAGTGCCCCAATATTCTTCCCTAGCAGCTAGGGGAGAACATTCTTTTTGGCACCCACTCTTTTTTTATAACCTGATTTACTAGGACTTGCTTTACCAACCCTGAGAAGGTAGGCTGAGATGCAGTTGTGGAAAATGTGAGAAAGCCAAAAGCTACATGGACTGCATTCAAAACTTGTTGTATGGTGCATTTTACCTCTCCTCCTATCCTGATGTTTCAGCCACAGAGAAGGTAACACATGCACTTAAACATACAAGATGTACAGAACTCCTGCCATGTCTGAAGTACTGCACTGCTATTATTGCCAGGCTTATGTTACTGAACTGAATGTGAGGCCAAGACCCTCCAGAGTAAGTACAATCTTGCCAATGAGAACAACTCAACAGATTAAGAATTCCCATGGTATATTAGGCTTAGTTCCTCTTCTAACTCTGTACATTTGTTTTGAAAACTGCTGCCTCTTCTGGAGAGAGCTGTTCCTTTTGAACCATCAAAAAGGATGCTGCCAATCCCTGTTCTTCCAAGAAATCAGACTAAACACGACATAGCCACAGACATGAATTTCATATCTATGACTGCCTTGGGTATTTGTGCCATCTGTTACTTACCAACAGCATCTGCAGCTGATAGCAACCTGGTAACCTGGATCTGAGCAGCAGTTCTCTCTGCCATATGATGTACTAGGCCCATAACCTGAATGGATTTGTAGAATGCACAAGAGCAGCTGTGCACCCTGCCTGCGCTGCAGAAAGGGTTAGAGCACAGCTCACACACTTTGGCAATACATGAGCTTCCTTAACCTCATTTAGTTAAACCTGCACCAGCCCTAGGCCACACAACCTGCACAGACAGTCCACAGGATTACCCCAGATTTCATGCTACAGCCCCCTCATTCCCACACACAGCCTTTCTAGGTACTGGAGTGATTTAACCTACTCATCCTCTGCACCAAACTTGAACACTCCCAAAGGACTGAGAGTCAGATCACTCACAACATTGATGGTCAACTTGGCCTTGTCTTTGTTTTCAGACAATTACATGATTTCATCCCAACAAATGGTCTGAAGAAAATCTGGAGGATTGTAACATCATGCCATTGCAGAATGTAAAGCTTGGTTCAGTAACTAAAAGTTCAGGTTCAATCAAAGCTTATCAACAAAGCAAGCTGCTCTCAGAGGGCTAGGTGTGAGCAGCACTTGCAGTTTGTCATGTCACACTGTTTAAATAATACAGCTTCATTTTTCATTTTATTTTTCCTTTACTAGTTCATTCAGGCAGACACTTGTTTATTTCTCTCTGAAAGTCTTTTCTTAGTGAGAGATAAGTTACTTGGGGAGAGGAAAGGTTATATATTCAAACATGGTGTCAAGATTGTTGCCAAACTGATGGGTCTCAGCTGTGGATCCTCCAGGAAAAGAAATGGTCAGACCAGTACTTGGCTTTAAAATTGGATTCTCCAAGAGGTTGCAATAAGGAGACACTAATTTCATTAATAGCTGGTAATTGCAGCAGAACTTTTATTTATACTATTCTACAAAGCAGCCCCAGAAACATTGATTTCTTACTAATGTTGTTAAGCAGAAATTTGAAGAGGAGGTTTGCTAGAGAATAAAGGTAGTTATTACCAGCCTGTCAGGTTTTCCTGTAGGTAAATAAATTATTATCACACAGTATACTGTTTGCTGCATGGACATTTAACAGTTTTGTCCACCTGGGCACACCATATGGAATAAATTGGGGGGTTTGTTATTGTTGTGCACATTTTTCTTACTGCACGTTTGATTAAGCTTTGTTCCAGTCTGCCCTTATTACATAACAAGACTGGCTGATGGAAGACACCTATCTCATTTGCAGGTTTGTACAAAGAGGGTCAACACGGGTTTTTTTAAACTTCTGCCATCACCTGCATCTTACATCACAAAGCCACACTAAGAAATAAGCCCCAAAACTGCTTAACTAGGCAAACAGGAATTGTCACCACGCAAAGAGGCTTCTGCAAAATCCACGCTCTTAATTAAAATCCAGCAGATGTTATAACGCTCCCTTCACAGCCAGAAGGACTATCAACCACATGATTTGCAACACAAGCTTTGGGCTTTTATTCCACACAAGCTGCTACATCTCTGGACAAAGGCAGAAGTAAAATGCAACATCCCTGCAATGCCCCAGTGCACGACATGGTGTTGCATCCAACTCCTAGGAGCACAGCAATGGAAAGGCAGACACTCACCTCTCAGCCCAGTATGTCCCTCCTTGTGGATTCTGCTCCAGGCAGGACAGTTGGTTCGGGGTTTCTGGTTCTTTGGCTTTCCAACAAATGCAAAAAATGGCCTCTTCTAAGACTTCCAGGCAGCCTTCAGCTCAATGCACTCCAAGAAGGGGAGCTCTTGAAGAAGTGCTGTCAGAGAAGAACATGAATTTCAGCTTTTGTACAATAGTCTGAGGACCTGCCATAGTCTTCAGGACATACCTAGTCTCTAGCCACCTTCCTCCAACTTATCTTTATACCTCCCTTTTCTCCCAGGAATACAGACTCACACTACAAACAAGTGTCCACAAATTTCCTACCAGGCCACTAAGGAAGCAAAACCAGGCGAGAACCCAAATCCTTATGTGTGCAGACCATTCCCTCCCTCTTGTCATCACCCTCCATACTGGCTTCTGCCCAAACTGATTTGCTTTGGTACTCCTGCCAGTGCACCTTCAGAAACAAGCTGACCCTCCCAAGTGGTCTGCTTCTCTACCTTATCTGTTTTCACATATGCTAACTTCTTTTGGCAAGACAGCCACCTCAGTTTTCCACCTCTGGTTTCTTATTTGCTGGCAGCTCTTTGTTCATTCTTTACAAACACAAGTGTTCAGATTGATCATATTTTGATATGGAATTCTCTTTGTTTGGTAACATGCCCAAACCTGAATAAATGTTGAGGAAAAGAACTATTTCACATAACAAATACAGAAAATTCTCTTCCTGTAAAATCCTGTTATTTTCACAAAGACAGAGATTGTTTGGATCCAGGAAGTGAAGTCAGGTTCAGATCCTGGGGAGAGTGGTGTGTAGTGATAATAACACTTAGGATTTTTGCAGCCTTCCTTATCCAGAGATCTGAGCCCTGTCTCCAGTATATTACAACAGCAGGATTTGTTATCTTATGCAAACTCCTTCCTAAATTTCACAATAGCTGAAACAAGCAGGAATCATTAAATTTGTGTGCTATTGCTCTACTGCTATGAAGGCTGAAAACCAGCCATACAGTTGCTTCTTGACTTTGCTTTTACCTAAATAAATTCAAATATGGTCAGAACAGAGGCATTTGTCCTCTTCACTGTTTACTGAGTATCTACATTACATTTAATGGTATGTAAATATAAAAAATAATTAAAAGAATGGGAACACAGAAATAGGAACAGAACTCTCCTCCTTTAAGCAAGTTACCCAACTGCAACCCCTACAAAATGCTCAGTTGCTCTTTTACTACATCTGGTTCAAAGGCCACTAAAAATGGGATTCTTTACACTGACATCAAAGGGCTCTGAATAGGGCTGTCTGTAACAGGAGGAGAGACAAGATTAACTTCAGCTTTCTGGCTACAGAACCCAAGCAAAGAGTAACAAATAATAATCAGAAGATAAGGTTTTCTGGAGAACCTACTGATTTCAGCACATTTTTTCAAACACCAGCTACCATCTACTACGTAGCTTGCTTTGAGAAGAGTGATGCACAGCATGCTATTAAATACACAGGGTTTGCAGCTTAATATAATCTTTTCTTTCGATAACACTAAAGAACATTGGGATTAAGAAGGAATCAAGAGAGTAGGGAAAGAGATACAAATGGTGTCTAAATGTAATAAATAGTTTTTTTGCTTTATTGTCATATTTGTATTGATCAGGCTTTCTTTTGGCCTGCTGTGAAGCTCTAAGAATAGATACCAGTGCCAAAAAACTCTCCACTGCTGCCGAAACCCTACCGTACCTTTTAAATACGGGTGTTGTTAGTCTGAAATTTATCCTAGAAGGTTAGCTTTTTAAGTGGTTTCTCTCAGTAACCAATGTTATTTAAACACATCTGGAACTTCTTTCTAATTCGTAACTACTTGTGGAGCTACTGGTATGATGAAGGTTAAATGCTGTGGTATTACTGATAGGGTCTCTGATTGCTTCACAGTCGCGAGTGTATTTATAAAGCAGGGATACAAAGGGCAGAGAAGCACTAAACACAACCAAGATTATGTTGCTAATTGAAATGGCAGTCCAGAGTTTTCAAATATAAAATCTGGAATCTGAGCTTACTTTTCTTAACATCATCTGTTTCGGCTGCTTCACATTCCAGGACTCCTTCAGCCTTGACCTCATTTCTAAGATATATTCTCCCTTCAGTCAATTAGAAGTTCTCCAATGTACAATATTTACACCCAGCAATAGGGCAGATCTGCAGATTGTCTCCCCCGAGCTGCTTGGGTGGCCCTAAGAACAAGGAAGTGTCCTAGCCCAGGGGAATTCCCGCTGTGCCTAGAGCATGTAGCTGGCTCTCAGGGCACTGCTCTACTGCTCCTGCACAAGGGCAGGACGGAGTTTGCTGGAGGTGGGAAGATCAAGAAGGTATAAAGAGGATTAAATGCACACATTTTATCCAGGAGTCTCAAGGTTCTTGCAAAGTACCCATCCACCCTAGATGACTTGAAATGGAAATAGAAAAAGGAACCTATGAAGTTCTAACAGTTTTAAAGGAAAAGATGTAAAATAATATGAAATTGATCTCTTGGCTTCAAATCTATGCCAACCATCTCAATAAAACCATCTCAAATAAAAATATAGTCCTTACATAGATTTACAAATCCATTCTGCTTCACTTGTTGGTATCACTGGCGCTGATATCCAGACATTATTTATTAGTACCCAAACTCAAAATGCTCCCTGGATTTTTAAAGCTTATTTGTTGCCATTCACTTAACCATCGTTCTTGTCTCGTGGCTGCTGTATTTACTGAATTAAAAAGGTCTCAGGTCATTAGTAATATGTGACATGAATACTCAATGTGGGTGAGAATCAGGCCGACAATGTCCAGAAGTATTAATTCCTATGATGAGAGTCTCTTTCTTCCTGGAGAGTCTATGCCTTATCTTCTTTTAAAGTTTCCAGGAGGTCATTTGACCAAAACCTTGCCCTTAATTTCTGAACCCTGAGAGCTAATTTCAGAATATATTTTATTACTTCTTTTGTTTACACAGCATTCAGTATCAGTGCTGATACGGGCTACCCTGGCTTTTCAGAGATTAAACAGCACGTGGGAGAAAAAGTAGGGCAATGTAGAAGAGGCATTTAAAATACAGCTTCAAGAAATAGAACAGTATCTTTTAGGAAAATGTGGTTAAGTCAATTCACAACATAGCATGTGACCTTTTTTATGCCATAACAAACCTATAATTGTTATATATTACTCATTTTAAGCTTTTTGTTACTATGATAATTTTACATCATTATTAATAAAAAAATCTGTTGTAATAAAGAAAATTAAATTTGCAAATTTCAACTCAAGAAATGGTTGCTTATCACAGCATCAACATATAACCATACTTTCTACCTACTGCAGTGAAGAACTCTGTTAAACAGTAACTGCACATGAAATCTCTATTATTTCGTTTTTTCATGTAAGTTAAAATGCAATCATAATAATGTCAAAATCAATCCTGTACCCAACAGTACCAGAATGCAGTTTATCAAAAACTTTTGACACAAATTTTGACTGATTAGATGCAATTACTTTTTCTACTTGTAAAAGAAATGGAAATAGCTTCAAAACCATTCTTTTTTCAGAGATGTTTTGTCATGTTATTTTTCTAAGTAGCAGCAGTTATATGACTGTTAAGCCCAGCAGAACTCTGCTGATGCTTGGAGAGCATGGCTTTAATACACACAAACCCACAACCCAGCAAAGGCAACGGTATAAACATCCAGGTCACTGCAGCTCCTCATCCTTAAAAGTAAGCGAGTGCTCTCCTTCCCACACCAAGCATGAACCTCAATATAATGTGAGTCCAGTAATTTACACAGGATCCATTTCCCCCTGCTGTATTGGCTATGAGAACACGAGTGACAGCAACGAAACCATTCAAACTCAGCAGAACTAAAGTCAACAAGGTACTTTCACAGTTCTGTTTCAATACTTGAACGTTGTCAACACCTGAGGAAGCTGCTTGCAGCTATTTCCTCAAGAACTGCACTGACTGCAGCTGGTACAAACCGTAGAAAATTACCAAAACCTTGTCTTTTCTAACAGAGTTTTGGAGGTAGGGCGTGATCAATGCTTCTGCCATTTCAATTCTACATGGCAAAGTCGAGTCATTCACACAAACTGGGAGAAACAAAAGCAATTTAAGTTTCCATTGAGAGCCGTGGTCTCGGCAAAACTTGAGGAAAAAAGCTTTCTAGCTATTACCCTGCCTTTGATGACCATCGTGCTTTTGTTATTAGCTGGGAACATGGTCAGCTAAAGTTCTCCCACAAAACTCTCAAGCTTTAGAAACTGACAAAGGCAAGGTTTGACAAACTGACAACACATGACATCTTAATGAGGTTTTTTTTTTTCTCAAG
>VWZY01008457.1:1393276-1424779 GCA_013399075.1 Chloroceryle aenea | reverse complement strand
CGGAATTCCCGAAGCCCGCACACGGGCCCAGGTGGGTTCGGCTGTACCTGGGTACCTGAACCTGGCACCAGGTGTGTGCCGAGTACAGTCCGAGGGAAATCAAACACCGTTACTCTGCAGGACAAATCTGTTTCTAATAAACCACGCACTGGGAGAGGAAGAACAGTGTGTGTGTTTAACTGTCCTGGTTTTGATAAAAGTTCATGTGGAAAAATATACTGAGATTAAAATAATAATTTTTGGAAACCTCAATATACCAGATTTAGGATGTTACAAAAGAATTGTCATTTACAGTTACGTTTGATGGGAATGCTGAACATAAGTTTTTTGTTTCAACTCATAATAAAAACAATTTTTGAAAACATAACATTTCCCCTGAACTGGAAATTCTGAGTTTCACGCAGGTCAATGGGGGGAGCACATATGCAGAAAAGCAGGGCCTGGTACTAACAGTACTAAATGGAAAGAAATTATCCAGGAAGAGTGACACTTTGCCTACATCCTCAAGGTTAGGGGCCTCCTTTTCCTAGGCCATTGTATATATCCTGTCTCTCTGAGTAGCTAAAACATTCAAGGATTTGTAAAGTTTTTCACAGACTATCAGGTTTCAGTTCTGTAGTAAACACAGCAACCAGATCATTAAAAATAATCAGAATTAAAGATCATCAGACTGTACGACTGTTAACTTCTACGCACACCATTAAGTACACCATACAGTTTAAAAGCAGTTGTGCTAACTTGGATTTGCCTTTGAATCAATTGCAAAGCTTTAATCAGATTAAAATAACAAAAGGAATAGAAAAATAGGAAGTAGCAGTAAAATAGTTTAGGTCAAATGGGGTTTAGGGTGCTTAATTTGTAAATTCACACGTGTGTCCTGGCTGGAGGCCACGTCTGATGACAAGTCTTGTGAACTTGCACCAACCTGTATCATTTATTCACACAAACCATTCAATTCTTTGAACTCCATACCTGCACTAATCCACCCCAGGATTACTTAGAATTATTTTAGCCAAATATTTATGACTCAGTGTATTTAAGTCAGAGCTCACCAGTGAAAATGGGGGAAGGACTTTCCATTTTTCCTACATGATGAAGAAATAGAATTCTGCTAATTTTAAACACATACCCACTTCTTTTTTTTTTCTGTTTTGTTAGGATATCCTGTTTTAAGTGTACAGGAATTACCATCTTCATTCCAGTGGGAAAAGTATATTGTGTTCATTAACTTAGAGATTGGAGAATTTTTTCCTACCTGAAACTTTGTGCAAACATCAGCAAAGCATGAACAAAAAATAGAGAATAGGGATATATAACACATGGCTCATAGCCATAGCATTAGCAGTGAAGTACACCTAATAATCCAAATATTAAACAGAGCTAAAAGTCTGAAGTCAGTTGTACATAAAATAACAGCAAGTCTCTCAGATATGTAAAGTTTATCCCCACTGACCAGTGTCTAGTTTAGCCTGTAACAATTTGACATGATGTCTATGAAATTCTGATTCTCGTCACAATTTTTATGCCATGTGACTGGACATTTCAATGTAAGCTATTAAATGAGTATACTTAATTTCAATATTCTATTTGAGTATTAACTATTCACATAGAGTTAAATGTTTTAGCTGCTGTGCTCCAAATACATGAAGCTGTATAGCCTCATGACACCGTTGGAACTAAGTTAATCAGGATGCTGAGGCCGATAAATAGTGAGTGGGTAAATTAGTCCAGCAGGAACTGAATTTCCTGGGATCTGTAAATGCTTGTTAGAATTGGAAGAAGAAGGGCCTCTCCAACTTGGGTGGCTGCGGTGTCAGAGAGGAGCACTTTGGGTGGAAGAGCCAGGTGACCGAACTGGGCTGCTTTGCTGTCCTCTCCTCTAGCTGTTGCTTTAGGCTTGCCTGGCTGAGCCAGCAAGGTGAACAATGCATGGAAAAGCTCTCTTTCCAGATGGTGTAGATGAACAAATCTCTCTCTAAGCTCAGAACGATTTTCAGAAATCCTAAGATCCTTCCTAGGAATATGAGGATCCTGTATATATGAGGACAGAGGTAGTCACTGAAATAAGGATGTGTTAGACAGTTTGGACCACGTTCAGTGCAACAGAAGTAGGCTTAAGATTTCATGTCACATATCTGAATGAACAGGGATAATTCTGGCCTGATGCCCACCTGGAACAATGTCTGCATAAGTCAGAAAGTACTTCTGGATGTGAATGAGAGAAACCAGGCCTGCTTGTGCAATTTAATATCCCAAGGAAGTTATGCTACTTCTTTGAAATGGAGGTAACCGCTGGGTCTGTACAGACTGGCTGTATAGGGGGCTTTTACATTGCTGTTGAAGCTTTTATATTTGCTACAAATTTGGTTCAGATGCAACTGTGAGGACCATACACACAATGGGAGGCCAGAAAGATGGTGTTAAGACTGGATAAGTTTTACTCACATCTGTTGCTTCTGAACTTTTTCCTGCTTATTATTTATCTTTTTTTAGGTTTATTTCCTACATTAAACATGAAAACATTTTCATTATTTTTTGCTTTCTTATTTCCCCTGACTTATGTCTTTCACTTGATTAAGGAATTTGTGATGGGAGGAAGGAAGAATCTTTTCTGTTTCCAGGTTACACTCTCTTTCATACTTCAAAGACAAACTTTACTATCTCCTCTGGTTTTCCCAACAGGAGATGCTGTTAAGCATTGTAGCAATGCACTCAAACCCAATCTTGCTCATGGTCTCTCCTCCTTTTCTAGAAAAATGGTTAAAGTTTTTATGGAAACTGTTGGAGCCAGGTTACACTTAAGAGGATCTGTTCCTCTCCTTGCTGAGAAACCACTTAGATCAGCAGGATGACAGTTGTAGAAAAGCACAGACCTGCAGATTATGCAGCCTCTGACTCTCTGCAGCTATTACAAATTAAATGAGAAATTATCTCCACACATTTGAGTATTGCTTTATCTTGTCTGTGAGCCACTGGGTTAGTTCAGATCACTGAGTGCACCAGTGCTATTCTGACATCGTGAGTCTTTTATGCTGGGAACAGTGAGAGCCTTAAGTGATAAAGACAAAGTCAGGTAAATCAGGCTAGAATAATGCAATTATGTGGTGTAGACAAAGATTGCATAGCAAAGATAATTAAAAGCTGGTAAATTGTTTTCACTGATAAGATTGATTACTCAGGAATTTGCAATGTATTTCTTTTTTGTCAAGTGATTAATTATGCCAATCTTGGTCTATAGCTACAGACACATTTTAAAGTAAGAAAAATAAATTATCTTTTAAACAGTACTCCCCGATGTAATACAGCCACAACTTGATACTTAATTCTGTAAGTTAAAGAAAAAAAACATAGCAAGAATTCTTTTACATCTGCACTTCTTCAAAGCGGTCCTGTATTCCAACACGAGCTGAACTTGTGCATCTGACAGCAAATGTGGCCCAGTTGATTACAGTAATGTTTCTGTGTGAAGCTTTAGAGATGCTCAGAATGATTAGTGAAGGATTAAAAGGTGACAACTATAATAAGGTGATACTGTCATGAGGGCTTATGTCACTCAGGTGGTCATTAATTCTGAAATAAAAGGATAACAAGAATTTACAGCAATAATTCAGACACTGTTAAGGGAGAATTAGCATAGATCCACAATGGTAGAGTTGTTTCCCTATTCAAACTACACACCAATATGAATCATTTCTCGAGGTGTCTAAATCAAAACAAAAGTGATTTTGTTTTTCCTAGGTGATGTCTTATTTCAGTGTTCCCTATTGTGCTCAAGAGCAACTGAATGAAATTCTGTGGCCCTATTACAGAGACCAGCTTACATGATCTAAGAGTTCTGTCTGCTAATTACACAAATTTCTGAAGCAGTGTAATTGGATGGGCAAAGGGGAAGGAGTAATTTGATCTAACATCTTCGTGTTTGTGGCTGTGATCCTCTGTACCTACACGTGTGTAAATTCCTCAGTGGAAGGACAAGGACAGGCACTGACTTGTAGGCTGTTGCTTTGCTCTGTGGGATGTATTATTAGAGGATATGGTGAACATTTCACAGCGTGTGGTTACGTGGTGACACTACAGCAGTGTGGTGTTTTGTCACTGTATTAAAAAGAAATTTGTTTCTGTAACATACGCAAGTCAGATATTCCTAACTTTAGGAAATTTAGCTGGCTGACTCCAGATGGCTCCCCTGTAGAAATCTATTTTCCTGACCTCACGAGACCACCTGTTGGGGTGAGAAAGGCTTTTTATACACTTCCATTTTTTTGGTCTTTCCTGGAAGTGCTGACAAAAGGTGGGGTCTGTTAGGGGTCTGGGACTTGTCAGAAGCTAAAGAGACAAGAGCAGTGGATTCCATATACAATCCACTCTCTAACTGTTACAAGTTAATGATCTTTGCTCACTGTTGCCTTAAGTCACCATCAGAAAGTCAACTCAGAATAGAAACTATTTTGTACCCCATCCTCTCTTCCCTTGATAGTTTTGCTCATAGAGAGAGAGGAAGTGATGTCTTAGGATGTTGTTACAAAAGGGAAGACTTAAGACAACCAACTGAAGACCGTTGGTGTGACTGGATGCTCTGCTGGCTGACTTTTCTTTCATAACATATTTTTGTTACCTGCTTAGGGACGCGGTTTAGTGGTTTTGATAGGGCTGGGAATAAGGTGATCTTAAGGTCTCTTCCAGCTGAAATGATTCTATGATTCTATCTCATCGATGATTGAATTTTGTTGAATAGAAGCCCACGAGATGTAATTTAAAATGCTTTTGATCCTTATGGATATCAGGCAGTATTATAAAGTATTATAACTATCCTATTTTTTGAGAATTTATCTTCAACATTAGGGAAGTGTAGATGATGTCCTCTATATTACTGGAAACAAAAGTACACAGCTAATCTCTTGTTCAGCAAAACAATTAAACGTATGTATAATCTTAATAGATCAGACTGGAAATACCTGGCAGCCAAAGGCAAGATGACAGAACTGGCTGCAAGCCAGGCAGTTGGAATAAGGAAGCTGATCTGTTGGTTAAACAGTGCGCACGGTTAACCATCCTAACCGAGTGCCAGCACTGAAGTGATCACTCTTCTGT
Organism: Chloroceryle aenea; assembly: GCA_013399075.1. Lineage (NCBI taxonomy): Eukaryota > Metazoa > Chordata > Aves > Coraciiformes > Cerylidae > Chloroceryle > Chloroceryle aenea. The sequence goes on along the minus strand of VWZY01008457.1, from coordinate 1,419,688 downwards.
TGATTTTATTTTTCTGAATGAAGTTTGCCTTGTATTTTGCAGAGTTTACTATCCTCGTGTTCGCTGACATCTCTTAATGTGTAGATGCTACCAAGATTAGGCTCTGTACATGCACTGCATGTCCCAGTGTAGCCTGGATATTTTAAGAATAAAAAGATGAATCTTAACAAGATAGCAACAACTAAAATAACTAAAGCTATGGAAACTATGGTCATACTCACTGTCAGAAAAAGTACTGAGTATAAAGCAGATAATCTTCCTTATCTCTATCAATTCCTTTTACATTTTCCCTTTTTTATTTCAGTTAAAAACTTTTAAAATGACATTGTAAATATCCCTAATCCTAAAACTTGAGGATCTTTGGTGTTAAAATACTGCACAAATATGGAGAGCATCTCAAGTAGACTGATGGTACATAAGAGGCCTTTGCTGTTATTGTGTCTTATCACAGACAAACTGATTTGATTTTTAGGCCTGTTATTCATAGCTACCCCTTGCATATTTAAATCCTTTACTGACTTCACCCTTTCAGTGTCTTACTGTCCAAAACATGTATCTCCTGCATGCCCTCCACAGTCTAGGAACAGCCAATATCCTCACAGTCCTCCTGTAAAGCCTCTTTACAGTACTCACAGTATTGATGTTTTAACAGCAGTATTCTCGGAAAGATCCAAATGGATCTGGCTCTGCAGACTAAATAAAATCCGTGTTGATGCAGGAGCTGGCCCTGCAGAATATGGGGTCAGGGATGAGACACACTAGTAGCTAGTGCCTTGAAATTTCACTGCTGCTGCTGTTGGTCTAAGAATAAACAGTCTCCAGGGCTGTCAGACCACAGTCACTTTCATCAGGCTAAAGTTTTAACACCATGTGCTTATTTTCCCCTGGGTTTTTGTTTTATTTGTTTTTAAACCAGCAGTGGATTTTGAACTATACACACTGCAGAGTGGTAGAAACATGCATGAGTGTGGGGTTTTTTTGTGTGTACTGGTATGGTGGCTTCAGAAGCCAGCAATAAGTACTTTGAATTTTAGTTTGAAAAAGGTAGCATTTGACAGCTTGATTCCTTTCATACCTATTTTCCAGCTGCTCTGCCTTTTGGGATTTACCTCAGTCTAACTGTGTTAGAACCAGCCCACTCACTAGTAATAGCCCATGCCAGTCAGAGGAACAGAAGAGGAGTAATAGGAGTTTGGGCCTCAGACTGAAAATGCTGCACTGGATTTTATTTATGTATTTACACTAACAATCATCTATCTTGCCACAGAACTGGGAGCAGATCAGGACTGCTATGAGGTACTGAGGATACAAGCAGTGTTGCTTTGAGAGATATTTCTGTGAAACAATGGTCCAGACTATTTTGTCAGGTGAGCTCTACCCAGCCCCTCTGGGTATTTGGGGTGTTAGCAAAAAAATACACACCCCCACACCCCAGTGCTTGCTTCATATTGCTTACCTCAAGAAGTGTTCCCCAGCTTTCACTCAAGAACTCAGATATTCTGATCACATTTGAAAAGAAAGACATGAAACATCATTTTGACAGCTACAGGAGGAGGATGACCAGTGATAAAAAGCTTTCAAATTCTCTCACTGTACTTGACTTGGGCACCATGAAGTCCCAGTAGGAGGGAAATCAAAGAATTGGGTAACAGAAGCCTATTAGGTATCTAGGAACACTGACTACTACTAAATGGAGGATGTGGGAAATAAAGGGGTTGCTATAAAGAACAGAAGTTTGTTTCCTCTGAAAATAATTTTAGCTGCAAAAAGATACTCAGAGAAAGCACAGCTGTGAATGGAGCATGTGGTTAGGAAGACAGACCCACAAGTCAAATACTTATTTGAAGAAGGTGTTTTAACTTCATCAGTGATGACAATGAGGATGAGAAGGAAGGGATAATATGGCAGGCGTCACCTATTGGGAACTACTCTATCCAAACACCTGTTACAGGGGAGTTGGAGCCAACTTTCAGAGCAGCCAACCATCTCTTCATCTGCAGAGCTACACAATATTACTGCAGTAGCTTTATATGAGAGTACACACAGAAATAGCTGTTATTTTCCCCAAGCATCTTTCATTCTGGAGACATTTTGTTTCATTTAGAGGATGTTAAATTTTGCTTCCTTTCCACATTCTTTGTTCTCAGCAGTCCTTACAAGGATCTCATACATTTTAAGATTGTCTGAAAACACTGGAGACTGCTGGGAGCCTTGCTGGCCTGGATGTGTGCCAGAAAATATGTTGCTGAACACTGAAATCACATCATCTAAGATGATTGCTGCAACCCCCTCGCCCCTTTGTTTTGGCTGAAACTCTCAAATGCCCTCGAGGTATCTACTGTGTTTAAGTGGCTGGGAAAGTAGAAAATAATAGCAGCTCATAGGTCAATTATAACAAAGCATGAGAAACTAAGTCACATGTTATAAAAAATTAAAATAAAACATTTGATTTCTCTGCCTTAATTCTGAACATTCAGTCAGGTATAAATGAGGGGCAGCATGAGGTACTGAAATCTTACTTCATACTTGAAGTAAGTAGTTGTACTTGAAGGTAGTAGTTGTACAATGAGCAGGTTTTTTCTGTGGGAATTTCCACTGATATTGCTGGTTCAGAATAGCTGTTTCCCTTTCTTGTCTTTTTCAACAAACAAATGCCTGTTTTTGTTAATTTAATGGCAAAAGCTTGCTTCAAACTTTCAGAGGGAGAGCTTCTGTGGTTGTGTTTCGTGGACACAAAGTAGTGAAGTAATCTAGGTTATTTCACCATCTGAGTATCCAATCTGCAGATCTGTATTTTTTTGTTTTAAAATTCTAAGAGAAACACTGGCTGACCTAAAGATTTCCATGTGTCCTTTCCACTGCAGAAATCAAAAGTAGGTTTCAAGTGACCCACTTAGATTTGATTAGCTTTCTGCTGCTCTATACTATATGTGGGATTCTCTTCAGAAAACAGATCTGTTGCACTGACTAATAATAATTTAATCATATAAAATAATTCCAGGTACTGGAGATTACATTAGCTTCTTTTGCTTTTCTTCTCCATACAGAAGAGAGAGCAAATAAATTATACTGAAGAAGAAAACATTTCCTTAAACTCAGACCTTCTGTAATTTAGAAGATGCTTTAAAACTGAGCACAAACTAAATGCACCCGCTTGTTGGCTGCAGTAATCATACTGGTAACTGAACTCAACAAAAGAGGAGCACTCCACATAAATCTCAGACTTACATGTTGCCACACAGATACCAGTTCAAAGTAGAACTTTGGAAAGACTCATCCAGAACTGCATAGGTTTGCTTTTCTCCACTTTGTAGAGGACAGAGCCATAAAGGACACAAAGTAAATGTGTGGAAACCCATTTCACTGCTTCAGGAGAATTTTGTTCTGCTAAAGGAATAAATGATATGTACTGCATTAAAGGTCAGAAATTCAAAAGTTCTTGTGAAATGTAAATGTTATTTTTTTTAAAGTGTGGATTTTGCACAGAAATTTCCAGAATGCTTGTAAATAGCTTTTAGCCAGTACTTTGGCCAGGGACCTGGTCATAACTGCAAGGAACACAGTGTAAGGGAACTGGTTATTCAGGATCCCCAGAAGCCTAGCAGTTGGGTAGCCAACAAATCTGCCTTTGACTAGTTCTGCTGTTCCTCATCTTCACTGTGGAGACACAAACTGCACTGTGTACACTAGGTCAGCAAGCTTTGACTAAAGAAAACACATGCCTCACCTGAAATGGAAAGCAAAGAGACTGCTCGGTAGTAACAGAAATGCTTGGTGACAATTAGACATTGACAGTAATTCCCTTTCAGCATGTAGAAATTGTGATGCTACTTACTTCATCTTGAGCCTTGGCATTGCAGTGCCATTAAAAAAAACAACCAACCAAAACAAAACAATAAACCCACCAAAAAAAAAACCAAAAAACCCCAACAAACCAAAAAAACCCTTCCCCAAAAAAAGCAGCATTTGTTAATCACACATAGCAACCTAAGGTTAGACATGCTGATAGGCAAATGTTTCTGATACTTCTTCAACTGAATCTCTTTTGCAACTCCTCCCACTTCTGAAGTGCTGAGAGGCATGAACTAACTTGAAATACTAAAATATTCTGCTGCTGAATGATACCCGTACACACACGCATTCGCTTAAATGTTGGAAGCTTCATCAGAGTAACTGACAGACAAGAAAACATCTACTATTTTTTTTTTAGCTTTCTGAATACTGTTGGAAAGACTCAGGATTGCTGTTAAAGTTTATCTGGGTTTGGTTTGAATTTTTGCATTAGAAATCAAAACCAGGCATACTGGAAGAATGACTGTATTTCCATCTCAGATTGGCAAATCTGCACATTAGCTTACATAAAAATCTTTGCTTGGGCGTTCTAGTTAAAATTCTTACACTTGAAAATGTCATTGCATTGGCATGTATTTATGGACCACTGAGCATGAAGTGGTCTTGAATACATTTTCCAAGCTCTGCAGCATTATAAGTTTCATAGAACATAAGGTACTTCGTTAGAAAGATCAGAAGCAGTATCTAAAATATCAGTCTCCTCCTTTGCCTAGGGCTGTGATTCATGGCTCTTATCACTTGTAATTACACTACATTCTCCACCTCCGCCTGTTTGTTGGAATTTAGTATCTTTTAGGAAAGACAGCAAACTGGTAATGGGCCCATTCCTCAACTGCTGTAGTTCACATGCTGATGCATTAAGATAAAATTGAAGTTGATGACAATTCTAGTTGGTCCATTAATTTGCAAACTCAGCAGCTAAGTAATAAAACACGTGTCCTTCTCTGGCTATTCAGGCAGAGCCTCTGACATAAGACAAACCACAGCTCAGTCCCACAGAGATTCTGATTTAGAGAATAAGAGAAAAAACCCACTATCATATTCTGGAAAAGTGGACCTTTTAACAGGGAACCAGTTAAATAATCACAGAATGTCTTTGGCTGGAAGAGACCTTCAGGATCAGCTAGTCAACCTTTGACCCAACACTGCAAGCTCACCACTAAACCGTGTCCCTGAGCACCAGGTCCCCACACCATTTAAATGCCTCCAGGGTTGGTGATTCCACCACTGCTCTGGGCAGACCCTTCCAGTGGTTGAGAACCCTTTTGGTGAAGAAATGGTTCCTGATATCCAGCCTGAACCTCCCCTGGTGCAGCTTGCAGCCATTCCCTCTGGTCCTGCCACAGGGCACCAGGGAGAAGAGGCTGCCCCCCTCCTCCCTCCAACCTCCTTTCAGGCAGTCATAGAGAGCAAGGAGGTCTCCCCTCAGCCTCCTCTCCTCCAGACTGAACAGCCCCAGCTCCTTCAGCCGCTCCTCCAAGGGTCTGTGCTCCAGGCCCTTCACCAGCCTTGGTGCCCTTTTCTGGACACGCTCCAGCACTTCTATGTCCTCCTTACAGTGAGGAGCCCAGAACTGAACACAATATTCCAGGTGTGGCCTCACCAGTGCCGAGTACAGGGAGACAATCACCTCCCTATTCCTGCTGGCCACGGTGTTTCTAATACAAGCCAGGATGCCACTGGCCTTCTTGGCCACCTGCACACACTGCTGACTCCAGGTCCCTTCTCCAAAATGCCGCTTTCCAACCACACACCTTAAAGTCTGTAACTTGCCATGTGCAGGACCCAGCCTTGGTGAACCCTAAACGAGAATTCACATACTACAGTATTTTATGTCTTGTTAGCACAATGTGGGGTGGCATCTGCAAAAGCTGTAAAAAGCTTCCTTGTACCCTGGCAAGGTATCTGCCATGAAATAGGAGGTTCACATTTGGCTAGATCAACCAAAATCTTTTCATTTCAGCCTAAATCTGAGCAGGAAGTTGAATTTCACCGGACAGTTTACACAGAGGGGTCACTCACCACTCTTAAAAATATAGGAACTTTCTCCTGTTCCTGGCTCTAAATACCAGCTATGACTTCATAAAAACATGAATGTCTATTAAATAATTGCTGCATGGTCTTTTTTTTATGTCAGAAGTTACCTACATCAGTCATTTAACATCCAGTGTTCGAAAGTAGATGGCAGTATGGAATTACTAATTCTCTTCAGTTATAAAATGGGACTCACCCCTAATCCTGAAGGCAACAAAATGCTTTTTAAATGACCCTGAGAAAGGGGCCAAAATCAAGATGAAACACACTGTTGTGAGTTTGAATAGATGATTTGCATCTCTACTCTCTACTGATATTACAGCAAAAATTACTGCAGAGATTAGGAAAATAATGTTCCTGAACCTTTCAGCCCACCATGAGTGTGGGAAAGTGGAAAATTTGCAGTTTTCCAATTAATAGCCTAATGATGTTTTTATGAAAGCAAATAAAGTACAACAACTATGTGAAGTTAGTGGTTCCAGACTGATTATTCATTCAGGCTTTGTTCTGTAACCTTTCTGTAACCCTTCTAGATCTAGTCTTCCTTCCTCTCTGCTTCCACACTCCGCACCACACCCCGCCCATTGCTTTTGAACCTGAGATTCTCTTCAGGTTTCTAGTGTTTGTGGATTTGTGGGTTGTTTAGCCCATCTCTCATGTACACAGGAGTCTCCACAAGTTCCATGTGGTACACACCTGCTATCAACTGAGATTCTTTAACAAAGTGGAAGAGAATAACTTGTGTCATAATTCCATGTCCAGTGCTTTTGGGGGTAGCAGGCAGTGATGAAGCGTGGCCTCTCTGATAATATTGTGTACAACCCATTAAAGAACAAAGTGTATCAGACTGATCAGACTGCAAGGAAGCAAAGAGAACTACCTCTTACTAATTTCTTGGAGTGATCTAGTACAGAATATGTTCTCTTGTAGGTAAGTACTAGCAGATATATACAAGGAAGACTATCTAGCTGTTTCCCCACATTTGTAACTCCATGGGTTATATTCCAGGCATGATGCAAGAAAGGAATCATGCTGACAGTTTTTTCCATTTCTCAATAAAAAAATTCAAGGAATATCAGGCTCTGAATCATGAAGATGACAATGACAACATGTTGGTACTTACCTGGTGGAAATAAGCACAGCTTGTCACTTCATACCAGCCAAGGCACTGAACATAACAAATTTTGTGCATGGGTGTGGGGTAACCAACACAAAGCAGCAAGCAGTGGAATAAGCAATAACCTGGGGATATATTCGTATTAGCTGGTAGATAATTATTTTAGATAGCCAGTCTAGTTGCCAGTTAATTCTGCCAGTAGCTTGTCTGCTACTCTTTAACTTTGGGAAAGCCTAAGCCTGAGCAGAAGATGTGATCTGTCTAGAGAGAACTTCTTGCGTAAGTGTAGGGTTTGATTTTTGTGCAGCTATTTATTGCTTTGCATCAATAAATCTATTTTCTAAACCAGAAAAGGTATGAAATATAATTTTAATTGGCTCTTAAAATATACATTTGTGTTTCCCACAACAGGAGGACTGTGCCGTATGGGCTGTCTAACTACAGAGGCAGTTTTAGAGGAAAAAGGTCTACAGGCCAGACTCCAAGTACTCTCCAGTCTTCATTTCGGTGTTCCTGTTTGGATGCTCATGACCAACAGTGTATGCAGTTTTGCAGAAGAATGCAAGACAGAAGAAGGTGAGTGTTTTTTCTCACTATTATGAACTGTCTACAGGATTTGACTATTGCATGGAGATAAATTAATCAAGTTGCATGGATCAAGTGAAACCAATTAACAAATACACTGATTTAAAATAAAATTCAGATATCCTGTTGTGGTGGGTTTACCTTGGCCAGCAGCCAAGCACTTGCAGAGCTCTTGTTCATTTCCCCCTAAGTGGGACAGGGGAGTGAGTAGGAAGAAGAAAAATGAGAAAAGTCATGTGTCATAATCAAGAGAGTTTAAAAGGTGAAGGAAAGATGCCAGACCCAGTGCAGTACTGCTTTGAATTTTCTTTATTCTATTTCTGGCTGCTGTTTCTTTTTATGATGTGGTATTTTTGAAACAGCAGGTCTCCTGTCCAGGTAGGGGCACACTTAATATTTTAGAATGTTTTCAGTCTTATCTAGTCCAATGAAGAGTATGCCATTTGTCATTTTGTGAATGGCTCTGTAAGGGTAGTTGATGACAACAGAGTGACAAACAGAAAATCTCTCCTCTGCAGAAATCATGGATCAGTGAAAAAGACAGAGGAGAAAGACCAATGCAGGGAAGAGGAACACCCTTTCATCCAGTAGCACAGAGAGTTTGGAGGATTCTGAACAGTCAGGTATGTTACAGATATTTACTGTTGAAAAGAAATACTAATTTTCCATAACTCTTCTTTGTATTTACAAAACTGGAAATTCTTTCAACTGAGTATCATCACTTCTTGCTAAACGAGGGCAGAATTTGGCTCTTGATTTGCAGGCTTTTTTAAATTTCATTTTTTAAAATAACTTTTACTATACACAGAACTACTGCGATCTTCCTCGTGATGACACAGCTCTTTCAAAAGTTGAATTCTTTGGCTATAAGCCAATACATATTTTGGCAACAGCCCCCCACCCCCCCTTCTTTCTCTTTTCTTTTTTGAGGATAAGGGCTGTTCCTGTCTATCATCATCTTGCTCATTTAGCACTGCAACTTAAGCTGCATGTCCCAATGCAGTGCTTCAGTAAAACTTAAATGGTCAAGGTAAAGAAACAGAACAAATTTTGTGGAAAGAGTATTTGGAGAGAAAACTAAATCTTCTTTAGACAGTTTGATGTAAAGAAGTTACTGTGACCTAGTAGCCAGTTTCAAAAGGTTCCAACTCTGCCCTTAATGCTATTGTCACAGCAGCTCCTAAAATTTATAGCCATGAAGGGATGAAGGGAAGCACTTGGATTAGAATTCCCCAAGCCCAATTTATTGTTATGATTATTTTATCAAAGCTAATTAGGAAACATTCACTCTGTGTACACATAGTCAAGGAGATGAGCCATAGTTCTATCAGGTTAGTTTTGAATAACTAGGAGTTTGGGTTGACTGAGGGTTTTTTGTTTGTTTGTTTGTTTTAAAGCTTTAATGTTTATTTGCTGAAGCTCAGAAGCAAGAACTGAAACTACAACTCTCTCTTGAGATGGACAAACTTGATGCTTCAGTCTGATGCCAGTGGAGAATTCAGCAGTATGCAACACTTCCATTTCAGCAGTGCCACTTTGAGGGCACGTGAACCTGTACGAAGAAGCTTTCTGCCACACTCCTCTTGTGAGAGGCTCAGTAAAGGATTATCATCTTTATGTAACCTGGCAGGGAATGTATCGCTCTTGAAGAAAAATTCAAAGGCAGATCCAAACTTCAGCAACACTACATCAACACAGAGTTTCAGGAGACATTGTTCTGTATCATTTAGAAAGTACAATAGAAACAAAGTGTTCCACTTACCACTTCCTATGTCTGAAGAATCCATCCACAGCTTTATGCAGGCAACTGTAATTGGAGGATGTGAAGAGTTAGAGAGAGATTGCCTATACATGAGTTCTCATTAACAATAAACAGATACAAAATATTTCTCTTGTTAATGTATGCAAGCCTGAATCATCATATTGTAACTTCGTGGCAGATGTTTAAATGACAGTATCTATGCAGAATAAATATGAATGGCTAATATAAATATTATAAACTATAGCAAGTTAAAGAGTATACATTGAGTATTCAATAGATTACCTAATTTAGGCACAAATTATTCCTGCACTTCAGAGTTTCGTTCAAAAACATTTACAGGGATTATTTAAGGATGCACTGTGGTTGATGAACAGAACTCCAATGACACACCACAAACAATTTCCTAAAGATGAAATGGTAGCACTGTGGAATTTCAAGTGAAACCCCACACGATCAGAGCAACTTAATGTACTAGACCATTTGCTATTCTAAGCCCCTCTATACGTTAGCATCCACAGTGCATACGTTTGTCTGGGCTAGTACTATAAATCCCATTTTTATCTCTTCATTGAAACATCACTGAATAACTTGGAAACTTGGCAATAAGGATTATGTCCAACCTAAACATTTTTCAATGTAAATGATTTCTTCAGAAACAATGGACTATTTTTTTTTATAGGAGGATGTAAGAGTAAGCTAGAGAAAAAAAAAAAAGAAAAAAATAGTAACTTTTGCAAATCTTGTTCTATATTATTTAAAAAGAGAGGAAATCCCTTACTTGTGACTTTGCAAATTTTTGTTTGTTTGTTTGACTGAACTGCACGCAGACCATCCCCAGGGCACATAGGTGAAACTATAACCCGATGACATTAAATTATAATTTATCAGAAGAAAGATGGAGACCAAAAAGAAAAAAAAGAAATTAACAGTAAAAATGGTTATATAGGCTTCAAATGGTGGTAATAGACTTTGTTTGAAACAAAAAAGGGAGGTTTTTGCAAAATATATATGATATATTTTATATATATGTGGATATATTTCATAAATAAATTATTATAGTTATAAAATTAAATATATCTTTCATTTATTGCATTTTTAATCAGTTTCCTACTTGCTGTACAACTGATTTTGTACATTTATGGAAAATAGACTATTTATTGTAGAAAAACCACTTCACATACTATTTTCCCATAATTTTTAAAAGCCACTGTATAGTTCTGGGGTTTTAAAAAAACAATCAAGCTTTGTTACGAAGAATGCTTCATGTTCACTTACAACCACCAAGCAGCATTATTTTTTCCATGCAAACACACAGACCCAGGTCATACAGAAAATGGCCTTCAAGAGATCGACAGTCCGAGGATTGAGTATGTAAACATAATAATATGAATAGAAAATCTACATTGCAATTTTGTATCCCTTTTTCTGTAAATGCAAAACCTGGTAATGGTCACGTGGACTGTGAGCTCTTTTTGTGTACAATATTCACTGACTTCAGCTTCAGTCTTTTCTTCCCCTCTGGAACTGCAGACGCACCCACGTGCTGGTGAGGCTGTCAGAGTCTCTCCAACTAATACACTTCAGCTTTTAGATGAACTAACTGCTCAGTCTGTGTTTGGATTTTTACTGTCTTCTCCCATGTGAATTCAATTTAAATGTTGCATTTGAAGATGGGTTCACACCTTCCCCACTCCCACAAACTTTCACCCTCTTTTAAGTGTTTCCAGAAAAATAAAACCAAATTGGGCTTTTCTTTGGCATGCAGGTAGATTTAGCACTCCGGCAGGGGGCTATGAGTGTTAGTGTTGTTCTTTTTCCTCAAGGAAGAAAAATCTAACTTTTTTCTATGTGAATTCCTTTCAAGTAGTTTGGTTTTAGGACTGTACAGTAACTGAAAACATTATGCCAACGCTAGCAGTTAATGTAGAAAATCCATCACCAATACAGCAAATGAAACAAAATGAGAAATGACCATTACATCTACAGTAAACTCTTCAGGGTTTGATATCTTCAAATAAATCTATAAACCACACTATATACCTGAAAATTATACATGCTGGGTTCTGGAGTCAAACTACCATTACTCCTGTCTGGGAACAGTTAATGGCCATGAAATTGTTTTTAACCTAATTTCACATGTTTACAGAAAATGTCATCATTATTATTCCTCATCTCTTAGGGACTCAGGTTACCTATTTTTAATTTGGAACTAGCAGATGTTAAGCTTATTTGAAACCCAGTTATTTAGAAATTATACACAAAATTAATTTCATATACAACTAATGAATGTTCTTAACTAAGGTCACAAAATGATTATTTGCAGAAGTTAGTAATAAATGTTCTTTCAACATGTAACATTGCTTAGTTAGGTGTACTGCAGAATTAGTCTTGGTCTGGGATATTATTTTGAGGACACTCGTGTTTACTTTTGTAACAATAAATTAGTTCCAGTTCTCAATCTATTCCATGTCAAAACATTTCTATCTAACTCTGCTGTAATTCTGTCAGAGTTGCATAGTTCTCATTCTAGTTCCCACTAATAAAAGTTCAGTTTTCAGTTCTTAATAGCAGTAAGAACAATAAATGATCAAAAGCCTAGAAAATAATGTAGAAGGAAGGCTTGGAAGAATTTCAGTTTTTCAGCCTGCAAAGAGCAGGGAGAGGGGAGACGTGACTGCAGCTGTCAAACGCAGCAGGCTGTGACAGAAAGGAAAGCCGTATTTTGTTCCCTGTGTTCCCAGAAGGAAGTACGAGACATAGGGGGCTTACATTACAGCAAAGCCACTCAGGTAAACAGATCAGCAGGAATGGGTAAGTGCATGAAGACAATGGTCTTTGTCACCACCTCCACCTCTTACTCCTTGGCTGTGCTTAGTGAAGGGCATAGGCTTTGATGGGACTGTGAAAGGGACGATGTCTCCCTGCAGAGTTCAGAGACTATTCCCTGAGCAGAGCTCACGTCCCATTTCCTGTGCATTAGAATAAATGACTCCTGCCTTGCTTTTGGGGATACCATTGTTTTGCTTCTAATTCTTCCCACAGATTATGAAATGCTTTCAAAAATTGGGAGTAAAAGATCTTTCTCCTGTTACATCATTATAGGGATGACAAAATAAAGGCAGATAGGAGGAAAAGAAACTGATGATTTTTAGTTGACTTCTCCAGGAAATATGTTTCATTTTTATAACAAAATCTACAGAAATTAAAATAGACTCTTTTTTCATTTAATTATCCCCACCCTTATGAAGGGTTTTTTGTAAGACATTAAAGGCTCCCAGATACATGAGTGGGAGAAGGTGATACATATTGAAGGTTATTTTGTCATACAGGCAGAAGTAATTTTCTCTTGGCTAAACTGTGATCACTTAAATATATTTCTCATCTGCTTTAAAAATGTGTTAAATGGTATTTGTTACATCTTCCAACTATTAAATACAGCAGAACTGAATTGTTTTTTTCTGCATAATAAAACATGAAACTGCTGGCATGATGTGGCAGCAGAGGCTGAATGAGTTGCTTTTGATGGTTTCATAATCCCCAGGTTTGACATCTAAGCCTTTCTCTCTTACAAAACACAGCTGAGCCAAAAGAGCTTGTAATAATTTCTCTTGCTACAAGAAAAGAATGCAAGTGTTATACACACTATAATGCTCTTTTTATAATGACCAAAAGAAATGCTGGCCACAATTCTGGGATATGTTCTTACCAGCTCCACCCTGAATACTTTTAGATCCCTAGCACTCATGCCTGAAAGATGTTACCATTGGCAGCATGTTTCACACATACTCAAGATGTTGCTTTCAGGAGTTGGTTTTCAGAACAGCTAGGCAAAAATAGCTCTGATGTGAAAGATTGCCTAGGACAACCATGACAGTTTTGGTTCAAGGTGACTCGAACCAGGACATTTATGAAAACAGAATTGTATGTCTCGATAAAAGCAAAGCGCAGGCGACCATAAGCAAGACTGAATCATGGAGCTGAATGTTACTGTTAGAAAGGACCATATTCTAGCCATATGAACATTAAATCTTTCATAGATTCCAAGCTGTGGATTTAGAGGAGTAATCAAGCAAAACTGTAATCAGATGAGACTGGAGAAAATGTCTGTTCTAACTGCTAGAGTTTTACAGTGGAAAAGATACACTTCTAAGCCAATCTGGAGAGCTTTATGCTACAATAAAATGTCAGGATTAAGGGACTTAAAATACATTAAGCAAGTTAAATAAAGCTTATTGAACTTTCTGTTCACGTTTCAATGTTTCCCAACATCTTTACCATGTGCTGTCATTTGGTCATCAGTAAAGAAACCTTGACTTCAACTTGCTGCAGATGTCTCTACCAACACAGACGACTTGAGGGTTGAAGCCTTTTGTCATTAAAAAATAAATGTGCAAACTATTGTAGCAATATAAAATATACATTAAATGGCTAGTGGACTAGGGGAACTACATAACCCGAGCAAAGCAGAAGTAAAAATCAAAGCCCAGAGGCTCTTTCAGAAGGTTCCTTGAACTACTCATGTATTTATGCAATTCTGACACCATTAAGAGGCAGTTCCCAAAAGAGATGTTTTTTAAACCTGTACTTTGTTTCCCTCTATCTATCACAGAAGAGAATTCCATTGATTTCACAATGAAGCCGGTTTACAGTTCCTTCTGGTGAAAATTTGAACAGTCATGGGTCAGCTAAAGGTCATGTTTTCAGTGTTTTTAAGACACAACAATTCAGAACCAGATTGAACATCAACATTTGAATTCTTAAATGTAAAACTTTTCTGTATACAAATCTGATAAGTTAAACCATTCAAAACACTTGTGCCAGATTCTGACCTTTGTCTTTGATTAATATTCAACAATTATTTATTTTTTTTTTAACATGACTGCCAACATTTTCATAAGTGTGTTTTTTTGCATCTGGCCTGAATAAGGTATGACTACTCCAACAGTACTTTTATAATAGAGTTATCTAACAGTATGAATTGGAACGTTACCCATCCAGAAAGTTCCTAAGTTAGTCAACTTTTAATTCTCAAGTGTTCTAGTTGTACATAAAATAGCTTTCTACTTTTTGTGCTGCATCTGTTTCTCCTACTACAGATTCCACTGTTCTCAGATTTCATTTATGAAAAGCAGCCTTAGTATTTTTCAGAATGTTGTGTGTTGTACAAAATATCATGACATCACTTTCTTGAAAAATTCCTCTTGAAAATTTTCTTTTTTCTGTCAAATATGCATATTTATTAATATGTATGTACTCACCAAAGGCTCTTCTTAAAAACTTGTTTCTACCTTAAAGATTCTTACCATCCTCCTCACATTGCTCTGTATTTTACAGAGCATGCAAATTAGCTCATTCCTTCATGATCAAACAATTACCTTACTGAGGAACCTCACTTGATGTTGTTAGCACTTGAAATGTACTTTTAAATAATCAACTGTTGTAGATGCAGATTAATTTGAAACAGATTATTCTTATTATGTATTCATGTTTTCTGCTACCAGCATCATATGAATGGTATTGCAAACCAGTTATTGGTCCAGTTTCTCAAATAAAAGCCATTCTCTTTCAAACCATGCAGACAAAACCAATTCTGCTAACTGTCCACTACTGTATCATGCCCACTTCTGTACAGGCAAAGCTAGATCTTGTTCAAATACAGACTAAACATCACTAAAAAAATGCCTTAAATAGAATTAAGGTGGGGAGGAAACCTTAAAGTGACATCACTCAAAGTCTTTGTATTACAGCCACATGAACAGTGAACCATTGATTCTAAGAAAACATCAAAAGATGTCTGACATCTGGATTTGCATACATGGAAAACCCAAAAGGAATCAGTAACAAGAAAATACGGTTCTTCAGAGGATTTTGGTAGAAACAGACAAGCTGCCCTGAGTGATTACAAACATTGGTGGACAGGTCATTAGGGACAAGCTTGTGAATGAACTTTCCACTGCCTTATACCGAACTTTCAGGCACTGAAGTATATCTAAGGTTATTAACTCGTCCAGTATCTGTCAAAAGTTGTTGTAAGCAGCAGAAAGTTTGAAAG
Organism: Chloroceryle aenea; assembly: GCA_013399075.1. Taxonomy (NCBI): domain Eukaryota; kingdom Metazoa; phylum Chordata; class Aves; order Coraciiformes; family Cerylidae; genus Chloroceryle; species Chloroceryle aenea. Next base: position 1,404,286 of record VWZY01008457.1, on the reverse strand, counting down.
GTTCGAACACTCACAGCATTTACCTAAAAGAAGTTTGTTTGCTATGGGAAGGAAGCTAAAATGCTTGGAATTTCAGAATGGTGCCAAATTAAAGTGTAACATGATAACCAGCTGAGTAGCTTTTTACAGTCCTTCCCTCCTAAAAACAGTAAGTGCATCTTAGAATATTTTTTTTATTTTAATTACATTTTCATGGAAAACGGCAGCTCGATCAACATAAAGGAGAACAATTATGGTTGAGAGGTGAAAGAAATCCAAGAGAAGTGCTTTCTTCTGCAACGCTATCAAAACAGCAGCTACCCAGAGACATCAGTCTTGTTATTGCCCAGAAATAGGGCATACTACTTTCAATATTTGACCATCTACGTCTCGGCACTCTCCCTTTACACCCTCCTGCAGATAAGCATCTACACATTTTCACCACTGCAAGACAGGTCAAGTCTCCCAACACAGTTAAGTGAAATTCCGTGAGAGATACCTCACTGACAACAAAAACTTCTCTATGTGGCAGAAATAGTAGAACTGTTGAAGGGTGTATTTGCTGTTTCAAAGTGTTCCATTTGCAAGAATAATTTGTGTGAATATAGTTTAATTTCTGCACTCCATTGTCCCTTTCCTCCAACAGCACCACTGCAGGCTACTGGCAGTCCTGGTTTTCATTACGGAGATTTATTTATCACACTCATGGAGTCCTCATATGGGAATGATTTGTGTTGATGAATGAACTGATCTGGACTTAATTGATTTAGAGGTTAGTCCAAAAGCATCTGCACAACTATCCAAACACTTGTCTGAATTACCACTTCACACCTTGTGTCACATTCTTTGCGTGGGAAAAAAAAAGATACAAAAATCCACCAAAAGCAACCAAACAAAACCCACCACCACCACCAAAACCAACTAAAGCCCCAGCACTGAAGTGGAATGGGAATTATGATCAATATTTAATTAAAATGTTTTTCTCAACATTTTCCATTTTTCAGTCCATTTGAGACTAGTCTCTAGAACAGGACAAAGATGATGACTGTATTCCAGCTTTCTATGAAGGGCAATTATCCTCAGTTACAGTCATGTAGTCCATCCAACCCTTAAGGCTTCGCTCACTAGCTTTTGTAGCACACCTTACTCTCAAAATACTTAGTGCTAATCCCAACATCCACTGGAAACAATGGCAGTACTGCAGTACTTAATGTTAAATATCTTGTCCATCAGACAAAGATACACAGAGGAAAGCAGAAATGGCCTTTTGCTTTTGAAACATTGCCAGGAGTGAACCTCTTCAGCTTCCTTGAGGACAGCAGAGATTCTACTGTGTACGCAGGGAGAACAGCACTATCTTGTTTTTATATGCCATAGTTTTTCCCAGCTCTCAAAGTAATTTGCAGAAGTATCAATATCATAATACCTGTTTCACAAACAACAAACCGAGGCTGTAAAATGGGCAATGCCCTTCCCAAATTCACCAACTGGAAATAAACGCTTTCCCAGAAATTCTGTTCACCTCTCAATCTGTGAGGCTATCCTGGTGCTCTAGGGATCAGATCCATCTTTCTATTTTTTTTTTTTTTTGATTAAGTAGTATTTTGCAGAATTCAAGTTCATTTGGCAAATACTTGTGTATTTATACAACTTCTCTTGAATGCAGTTAGAAGAGAGCATACTCAACAAATACTACCAAGGCATGGGAAAAATGCTGCTCTCGAGAAGTGTGTTTTCAGAAGAATAAACAATCGTATGTAATTACTCATCTGCAAAAGCAGTGGACAAAGAGAAAGGGAAGTAGCTGTCCTGAATGGTTTTGTTAGCTTCCAGAGCAGAACTTTATGCCTGCAAATATTTCTCAGACATTCAACTAGAGTGACACTGTACCTACAGCACTTCTACCTGGACTGGGATTACAGAAGAGCTCAGCAGAAAGAGTGAACATTAGCAAAATGGTAATGAGTCTTGGTCAGAAGCTTTAGAAAGAAAGTTTAATAGCAAACAAAAAGGGAGCTCAATTTTACATTAAATATTGCAAAAGATAATGTGAAGAATAACCAAAACTTAATTATTCTGTCCCACAACTCTCACAGTAGAGGACTCCTGTTGTGCAGTATGGAGGGGTGTGAAGTTGAATATAATTTTACAGTTACAATGAAATTCCTGACACAATAATTAAGGATCTTAGAATTCAGATTTAAGCACAGTTTCAAAGTCTTTTTCTGATTTCCTAAATATTTTTCACTCATTACAATATATATGTCTTTATATAGTGTTTTTAATTTTGTGGGAACCCGAAGGGAAGCCATCATTTCCATTCCAGTTTTATGTAAAAAAAAAAAGTAGTGATCATGTAGTTGCTAACATGGAAATGTGAAAGGGGAAAGGTCACATCATTCCGTATAAATGCTCTTGTAAGCGTAATTATAGACTGTTCCCAACACACACATGCTGAGAAAATCTTTGGTGTTTACTATCAAATAAACAAGACAGACTTACAGGAAACATATGCAGACACGTATCAGAGGAATGGGCCCAACCAAATCGTCCACAGCATGGACACTGGAAACCAAACTACTAAAGCCAAAAGCAGAATGGTATTTGGGTCCTGTAACTTACTAGTGACATCACCTCATCTTTCACCCAACCAACCCTCATTTGCACCTTTGAAAAGCTCTTTGAAAAACTCTTTGAAGCAGCAATGAAATTAGGGCTCATTGCCATTGGCCAGTTACTGTATCAGCCTCATGACTGCACTGTGCACTTATGAAAGACTGATGAAAGCAGAAGCTGCAACAGAAGAGCACATACTTATCATACTTTTGTTATTCCTGTTTCTACCTACTCATTCTTTACCCTTCTGATTCTCTTCCCTTTCCCCCCACTTCTGGGAGGGGAGTAAGAAATGACCTACCTTTGCTAGCACATGGGATAAATGACCATTTAGTTGCATTTTTCCAGCTGTACTTCTGCTAAGGCTTATTTACTGAAGGCACCACTCTGTGGTGCTAATCTTAGGGACAGCACCAAACCCCCAAATCCCACATTATAGGAGGAGCTACCAAGTCCACAGTAGCTTTATCTAGCACAATAAGGTAGCTATTCTCTAAAGTGTAATGCACCTAGGCCTGCCACTGCCAGTTAAGAATGACTAGAAATGTTTTAATTAAGGAAAAAGCTTTTTATAATAGAGCTGACAAAATTGGTCACTTTTATTTTCCCCCTCTGCTCAATCACGGGAACTTTGCAACAGAGCTTTTAGTTGTCACCGCATTTCAGCTGCATTTCAATCATCCTTGTAGCCTCTGTTGGACTCTAGTATTTCCCTGTCTCTCTTGAACTGGGGAGCCCAGAACTGGACACAATTATCTAGATGTGGTCTCACTAGGGCACAGTAGAGGAGAGGAGAACCTCCCTCAACTTGCTGTCCACACTCTTCTTTACACACCCCAGAACTTTCATCACTTCCGATGTTTCATCTCCATGAGGATCTGGCATCAATGGGACTACTTTTTTTATTCATCTCCAGTTAAGTTCACCTAAATAAGGTCACAAACTAGGAGAAATTCTGCTTTCCTCCATAAGGTACAGCAGTAGAGCAGATTTTTGTCCAGATGTAAACATTGGTTACTATAATGGACAACAGCACAGGCAGACAACATCAGTTTATTGTAGACTGTGTTCATGGGCATACCACTAAAGACATCTGGAATATAATAGTTTAGAAATTACAATTTTTCAGTCAGTGTAGGCTTTTCTTGTATGTAATAAGACTCACTAAAGATTCCACATGTCCTGCATTGAACTCTAGTTTATTAAAGTTCAAGAATGACTTAAAGACTGAACAGACACTCTTTGATTTATTATCCTCTTTTTTAATAATTAAGATTCAGCTGGGAAGTTGCTAGCTTTTAGTAGGTACAACAGGTTTTTTTCAGTTATATCCTTATTTCTGCAAGAATCTCAATAAGCCTTCCCTCATACTTACCTACATGTGCATTCCATATGTGCTTTCTTCTCTTCTCAAATGTGATTACTGAACTATTTTTTATCTTTCTGTCTTCCAAATACAGAGCTATAGGATTACACATTTCTGCACTTTTAATTAAGATGGAAGCATGATGTGATCGATAGAATCATGACAAGGAAATATTTATCAGAAGCCAAGATTAAGATGTAGGTATTTTTTTTGTACCAAAGCTGAGACATGAACTTTTGATGCTGATCAACCTGGCCTCTGTACGTGGCACTGATCTATCATACCAGTCTTGACTTTCCAGGTAGAGTGCTCAGTCCCTAGATGCTATCCAGATTTAAGCAATTAGTACTGCACAGGATGGTCTTTGTCCGATCTCATGGTCCCATATGATATCTATCAAGGTGACCATGCAGCCATGTTGGAGATGTCTTTGGAAAGAGCTGACCATGTTGGCATACCACAATGGAGAGTCTGGGAGGGGACCCTGTCACAAACTGAGCCTGGGATAGACATCAACACACTTGCACCAAAATGACAATAGTGTTGATACATCTGGATAACAGCATCACTGGAAAGATGCATGAAGTAATCCTTCCTCTTCTGTCTAAAAAGAATGATCAGCAATAAGAACAAGAGCCTTTGCAACCATGCTTGTGAGAACAAAGTGAAAATTTGGAGGTATTCTACCCATGCTTTTCCACATTCTCCAACCCAAGAGTAAGTTAATCCTTATGCAGAATCGCTTGGATTTATTGTGCAATGTTCCCATACTAGTCTCCACTTTCAATCAACCTTTAATTTAAGTTTAATTAATACTGTTTGTTCCTCTCTGCTTTGTTTGCACGCACATGAATATGTGCATACCTGATTTTAAAAAATACTGTCTACACAATTATTTCACAAACTGTCCACAGGCAAAGAAGAGCTGGTTTAGTGTAAAGAACAGACAGTTTGGGGAGGACACACATGGAAACAGTCCTCAGCTATGTTTAAGCTACAACAAAAAGAAAGGCAGTAATTGTTTTCCATGTTGGCTACTAGAATGGTCTTAAGTTACAACATATGTTATTCACATTGTATAATATTTCAAGGCTTCTCTCTTCTCAAGCGAGAAAGAAAGATGAGTCTTAGGAGGATGAAGGCAGCAGAATCACAAAAAATGCTTTAAGTAATACTCTTTTTTGGTACAGCTTCACTCTGCACTGTGCTGCTGCTAGGACTGAGAAACTAACATGGCCACCATATGTTATAATGCTTGTCTCAACCCCATGAGATTACAGTTTTTCATTCACAAGATTTCTGAACCATATTAGGGAAGCTGAAGAAATCCTTACTGTCGTGTTTCCCTCTTGCATGAAGCCACTGATTTCATATATGGAAAGGGAACAAAGATTTCAGATTTTGGCTAATCACAGTAGGTTTGTTAATCAGGAAGCAGCTTAGTCTAGGAACATTTACAATACCAACATTTTAGAGAAATCACACTAGTCTTCCATAAAAAGAAAGATGGCTTAACAATGAGACACACAGTACTAAAATTACCTGTTGTAAGCAGATTTGATTGTAAACTGAAGAACCAACTAGAACTGCCATGATTAAAAAAAAGCTTTTGTCCAGACTGCCAGTTCACTTCAGCTTCAGGATGACTCCAGTGTGACTGCAGAGGATCGAAACAGAGACACAGGGTTCCTAACAAAACACCTGAAATAATGGGTCCATATCTGCTATGTATTATGTGTTTGCAGAACATCTGCAAGAATAAAGAACAACACCTCACTGAAAAGCAGGAATGCTGCTTGCTTCACTGTTCCTAAGTTTTATTGAAAATTAAACACATATTAACAGCACTGGAACCTGAGCAAGTCACCCATCTGGAAGGACTGTCAACACCTCTGGCTCCACAGAGTATTCCACCATACAGACAACTGGAACTGAGTGAAGCACCAGGGAAAGCCTCATGCTGTCTCTCTGGTCTGCCCCAGAAGTTTCCCAGGACCACATCGTAACACCTACTGAGCATCCCACCGAGGGCTCAAGTGCAGCAAGGAGCTACCATAGTGTATTTATGAGCAAGGCCAAGAATCACCAGAAGAATTTTATAGAAATAAAATTAACTGTTTCAGAAACTAAATTAAGCAACCATACAAAGAAAACCCAGAGTATTTCACATCCAGCCCCTGATGGCTGATGTGTGGTAACGATCACTTTCAATACCAGCAGTGGGGCAAACACTCTTTACTCAGCAAGTAGACACTGAATTATTCAGTATTTTATCTCTGGTTTTAAGTTCTGTACTTCGAGTTTGCTTACAATGCGGACTGCTCTTCAGCCTAGTGATAAATGAGTTAACCTTAAAATTAATTTAAAGTTAAATAGTTTAGTTTGAGTACTGAAAGTGGCTTAGCCACAGCAACTCCATGTCTGCTGGTTTACCTTGCATACACACCAAGTGCTTCTCTGAAGAGTGATTTAGTGTGTCCAGAACTGCTGTTACCAAGCTGATGGACTTAACACCAGCTTGGTATCTCTACACTGTATTTCATAGTCATGTGATCATTTCTGTAAGACTACATCTGCAAACTCAGCTGCTGAAAGTGAGATGAATTTTATACCAACAAATCCAGAAGTGTGGGGCTAAGCTGTTCAAAAGCTGAATTTCTTCACATGTGAGGGAATTTCCCCTTTCCCCTGGAAAGACTGTCTCCAGTTTTGCCATGCAATTGAACTTTGTGGGTTTTTTTTCCCCCTGACATTCTAAATGTTACAGAAACATGTACTGTATTTGTTTCCCAAATAGTTAAAGAATGAATCCTTCAGGAAACAATGACATTAGAGATATTGAAAGCATGGTGATAACAATATAAGAAGAGAGGAGACTTTCAGCATTTCACCCTCCATCAGGAGGGTCGAAGGAGTGATTTCACTTTGTTCAGAATGCCTGACACAGAGGAGGACTTTAAATGTAGAGTGGGAGAATATTGACTTGAGAAAGGTGGTGGAGACATGTCAGACTGATGGCTCTTTTAAAAATTGTGTTCTCTAAAGTGTTTTGTTTTAAATAACATATTTCTTTCCAGAAACAAAACATGTACTATAATGCTGCAGAGAATGGAACTGCAGGTGTTGACCTGACCTGTTGAAGGAGATTGCAATGAACAACAGAGGTTTAGAGCCTAAGGCCTCAGACTGGAATGAGCACTGGAATGAACGTGCTGTGGAACTCTATACCAGGAAAGGTGATGGCTGGAGGCTTAAAAGGGGGCACCCTGAAGAACAACATGAGCGGGGTCAGCAATGCAATTTATTTTGGAATTGTCACACTGTTAACCAAATGTTTGTCAGGGGGTAGACTACACTCACCACTAGTTTGGTAATGCAAAGTCTCTAAAATACAACACTTCTAAACATTCTTTTGCCTTGGGATCAGCATGGTGTCAGTGCAAAAGCACGACAGGAGACTGCCCTGCATGAGCTGCCTGTATGGTCCATATAAAGCAGGTTATGGAAAAATCTATGAAGCACTAGAACCAGATCAATAAGACTTCTGAGAATTACAGACTTGTCATGAGTATTATCCTTACATCAATTCCAAGCCATCATTCTAACAGGACTCAGGAGAATTTCTCAACAGCCTTGTTCTCATCAAAATATTCCTTCCAGGATTCGATTGCCACTGTGAACTCTGCAAAGTTGATCAGGTTACAGGGTATAGATGCAACTGCCACCCTTATATCTAGAACAAACAACTCTTAACATCAAATATATTTATATATAGAATAGTAGATGCAGCTGCCAGCACTTAGTTAATAATTTTACATTGGAAATGAATCAAAACCATCTGTGTTTGTAACAGTACCTGCCCCTCCTAAAACCATAACACTAGCTGTAACTCAGAACTGAGAAGTGAATTTGTTGGAGAAAAACAAAACAAAAAAACCAAGAAAGCTTAGAGAAGATTAGATGTAATAGAGCATCATGATTAAAAAGTCCCAATTTACATAACATTCTAACAAGTTGGTTGAAAAGTGTTTTGTTGTTTTTCAATGCCAGATGTTATAGAATCTTGCTCTCTTGTACTTAACTATCCGATTTCAGATTAGTCTGCTGAGAATCACTAACAAGCAGGAGCACATGAGAAAAGCATGCTTTCTACAAAACAAAGTATATTTTCCAGTACTTGCTACTGAAATGTTTTGACTAGCTATGACTGATTTTGCACGGACACTCAGTGTTTTAGAAAATTCCCTCCAGAAGTTTATATCCAACCATACACTCCGTTACTCACTCCAGATACAATTATTATTTTATTTATTTTACTTCATCACAATGTTTTTCACTGTTAATCACTACAGTATCCCTAGAGGCCCCAAATGACATCCTACAGGCTTCGTTGAGAATCTTTGTACCATTCAATGAAAGGGAGGCTTGCAAAAAATACCCCAGGCATTAAGCTCTGCAAAGATCCTTTAATTTCTGTAGTCTTCAGATCAGAAGCTGGAAATTAAATTATTCTCCTCTAGAAAATACATAGTTCAGTAAGCATTTTTATTTATTTTTATATACAAGTTTCACCTAGATTCACAAAGATTTTCCCATGGAGATGCCCACATATATTTGCAGATCTTAGTCAAAGCTTTAAATTTAATTCCAGAAAACTTCTGCATTTTTTTGTTACGTTCTGCACTAAAGGGGCCACTTAATCCAAGCAAGTATCTTTCCTTACATGTAATATAGTTTTCAAAAGTAGCTAAGGGACTTGGGAGTACAAACCCCGTGTGCTGTTAGGCAGCTAGAAGCTTTGCAAAGTCCTTCTCCTGAAGCCAATGTTACCACAAAAATACTTCATAAATGAGGCAATGCCTAGAAGATTCCCAGCAGTACCTTTGAAGGGGGCTTTAAAAACCTGCCATGTCACAAGAGCAGCTGCAGTAAGATTTTAATTTTTTTGGTAGTATACACAATCCCTGCTCACTCAAACACAGCTTATTTAACTGGGAGCATCAAAAAAATGGGGACATATATCGACCAACACAATTACCACCTGGGTTGTGTACATCAGATTCAAATCAGTGTTTAAAGACAGGATTGAGAATAATCTGCATTAGAATTTCTAAATACATTTATAAAATACTCTGTGAAAAACATTTATGGTATGTTATTCAAAACCACTCATTCAGAGTTTCATTAAAGCACAAACATGGACTATTGTTACTGCCATCATCTGTGTGTGCATTTGGTGGGTAAGAGGAGGTTTAAAGTTTTGCCAGAGGAAAAAAACCCAGAGCAAATAGATCAGCTCAAAATGCGCAGTGAGATTAACTGAAAAATAATAATGAAATAAAAGTTTCAGACTTGCTGTCATTGGCCAATGGAGCTTTCAAATCCATAGTAGTATTATAATAGTTTGTTATTCCAATTCACAGAACAGATACCTACAAAGAATTCTCCCCCACAGAGAATTCATGCCTTATGGGGAAAACTTTTCTCATGAACCAGTCCAGTTCAAACCAAATGAGGAAGCAGGAAATTAGGGTCAAAACATTATAATAGAACAAGAAAAAAGAATGCTGTAAGACTCCATCCCAATTAAGTTATTTTTACAGATGGACATAAACAAACACTCAGATAATTTATCACTAAATTTATTGGGAGATCAAAACGAAAAGGTCCTTTTATCAGGCTGCCCCATTTACCCAGACTTTCCATCCTTACAGGAATCCTGAGTCACGTTGCTGTCGGAAACTGCTCTGTAATAGCTTTCAGAATCCTAATTTTGCCAAAGTTCTGGAGCTAGATTCTCTGTTAGAGCTGCTGTTCCACTGCTCCAAGAAAATAATTTCTTTGGCTAACTGCACACAACTTGTTTTCTTAATTCTGATATTTTTGGCTCCATCTCAATTTGCCACCTTCTGACTACTGAAGATAATGTTACCCATTTCAGCTTCACAGCAGTGCAAGTGAAGTAAGAGAATCTGACTAACAACATAGTGAAGCCTTTTGTTCAAAAGTTATTTATTCTGTGGAAAAAAATAGGGCTCAGTCCCATAACCTTTGTATAGTGGGATAGTCTGAAGGCTTACGTTAGAGTACAGATAATCTCTTCCACTTCAGACAAACAAAAAAAGAGTATAATAATAAAAAGAAACACTAGACAGGAATATTAAAAACTTGGAATATATTACAGTCACTTTCAAAGACTGCAGATAACCTAAGGCAAAATTTGTTACATAATGAAATCCAGTGAAATATTTGCATTTAAACAAAACTAGGTTTGGTTTATGCTGTGGGAATATTTATGAATGGTGGACACAATGTAGGCTAATACTTGGCAAACTGATTCAAGGGGAAAGACGTTAGCAGAGAAATTTCATATTGAAAATTTGACATTGAAGACTGTTAAAAGTCAGAATCAGTGCTAGATAATTCAATCAGTACATCAATATCTCTGAGAAGCCTTGATACAGACTCGCATCACCTTAACCGGAAATGTAGTAATGTCTACACAACATCTATCAGAATCTTCTCTAACATCTGGACTACAATTCAAAAACTGAGGAAGCTGCTAAATTCTTATGTTTTGGGACTATAAACTTGGATAAAGTGCCTTGCCCAAACAATCCACCAGTAAGATTTAGCGGTAGAGAAGGGGGAGAAAATTAATTTGGTTTAGTTGTGTTTAGCTAAAATCAAACTTAGTTTTGTAAAATCTTTGCTTACATCTTTTATGAAGGATAGCAATTATAAAAAGAAAATAAATTGAGCTATCATTCCAACCAAGAAGTCCTTATAGTTGCTTCTCCATTCTTGACTCTCATAGCTGGCTTTTAGAGAATTTTTTTTTCTGTGGTGGGGCAGGTCCGGAAAAGGGATTTTCTATATGCTTAAGGGATTTTCTTTATGCTTAAGATCTTTAATTTAGCCGCCTTTTGGCCAAGCCCATTAATTGCATTATCTTTGTGTTTAGATTTTGTTCTCACTTTTTGCTTTAAAAAATCCTCTCAAGAAAAACATTTCATCACTAATGAAATATTCACCACTTACTAGCCTGA
>VWZY01008457.1:1353757-1393206 GCA_013399075.1 Chloroceryle aenea | reverse complement strand
CCCAGTCAGGAGGTTTCTGACACCTGAATAAATTTTTTTTGAAAATAAATACTCCAAGTTCTGCCAGTGCTGGGAAAATTCCTTCTGTTATACCTTCGGCAATCTATAGCTGTAAGACTTCTACCTAGAGAAGACTGGGCATGCATCACAGAAACAGCTGGGGGCAGGAGCTTGTGTGAGTTGGTCTAAGAGCTGGCTGCTCTGAGAAAAGGCTTTCCAGAACATTCTGATATTTATTATTAAATCCTCCTCCCTTGATTTTAATGACAACCCTTCTTGCTTACTTTCTTCAGGCCCAGTTCCCTTCTGAAATACTTTTATGGACTTCTGCAATGAATTAATGTGGTCATTTAACCAGGGCTGGACGCCTTGTACAGGGGACTGATGGGCAGCCTCTGTGGCACCCAGCAAATAAAACCTGCAAGTGGCAAGTGACCATGTCACCCTCATATGCACTGGTTCACCTGGACAGACACTGCACGTGACAGACACAGGCATCAGCCAAATGTATCATGTGAACACAGTATTTCTAACACCCAGAGAACGTATTACTCATCACAGGAGCACCCACTTTTCTGAATAGCTGGCTGCCAGGCATCCAGGAAAGCAGCCAGCTGGTTTTATTCCATATTTTCATGACATGTTACATATATATGTGTGCCCTCTGGGTATCCTCACTGGATGCAAAACGTCTTCCTAATTTTGTCCCTTTGTATTGTATAGGAATTCCCATGCTGCACCCTGGCACTAGCTGACAGGTCACACAGCCTCTCTGAAATGCAGGCTCAGGACAAGGCCCTGTTTGCTTATTGTGTTTTGTAATTTTTGCAGTTCTTTAGTCAGCTCATGCCTTTAAGGCAGTTCAAACACGTTATGCTCTGCCTGTCACCAAGCAATTACCTCCAGCGCTCTGAAACAAGGCAGTCTTCAACTGCTGCTCTGTGGCCGTGGGAAGAACTCAGTAGTAAGACATCAGCATCTCTTGAAAATGAGCTACTGCTTGCCAAGTAGGTGCAGAGGCAAAAGGCAAGTGTGATTGAATATATAAATGCACCTGCAGTAATAGTTCTCAGTTTTAGTATCATCAATATTGCTCAAAAGTGACATATTCAAAGAAAAGAAAAAAACCTCTCAAGAGCTGCAAAATGGAAAGAGAGCTTTCCGGAAGAACATACTGCAACAACTCTGTATTAGAGCTTACAAAATCTTATGGAAGGCAAGTCCTGGAAATGTCTGGGATGGTAAAGTGATAGAAAGGCAAATTTTAAAGAGCTGGTGGTTTGGTTGTTTTTTTTTTGTTACTGTTGGGTTCTTTTTGGCTGTTTTTTGTTTTGTTTGGTTTTACACATGCACCCTAATAGCAGCCACGAGATTAAGGAACTATTTAGACTTTTTTTCTGAAAAAATAGATGTAATATTATCACAGAATCATTTAGGTTGGAAAAGACCTACAATTGAATTCAACTGTTAATATAACACTGCCAAGTCCATCACTAAACCATGTCCCTAAGTGCCATGTCTACACATCTTTTAAATCCCTCCAGGGATGGGGACTCCATCGTTTCTCTGGGCAGACTGTTCTATGGCTTAACAACACTTTTGGGGAAGAAATTTTTCCTAGTATCTGACCCAAACCTCCCCTGGTGCAACTTGAGACCATTTCTTCTTATCCTATTGCTTGTTCCTTGGAAGAAGAGACCAACCTGCACCTCAACTCACTCTCCNCCCGCCGCGGAGCTACCAACGTCACCGGGCCCAGCCCGCGCTACGGGGCCGAGCACGGACACCAGAGCCCGCCCCGAGGGAACCGGCCGGGTGACTAAAGCGAGATCCGGCACGAGAGGGCACTTCCCAGGGCAGCCCTTTGGAGCCGTCTGACCAGGGCAGACGGGATTATTGTCATTACTGACGAAAACGATCTGGATTTCTGGCTGTAGTTATTAACAAAAGCACGACTAACAGGAAAGCTGTCGCTGGCTGGCTGTACCTTGCTGGTTTAGAGGTGCATCGTTACCAGCCTAACGAATCTCTTGCATAATTACAGACAGATAAACCACCAGTAATAGAGAAGACGGATCACTCCTAGTCCATTCAGACTGAGGTTTTACTGAGGTCTGTTTTGTTCTCATATGGAGCTATCCATTCAATGCTTGACCTCATCTTCATCACATGCTCATCTTCAGAATGCTGTTAAAATTGCACCATCCTTTGCTTAACACAAGATGACTCTATTATCTGAAAGTAAAAGTAAGGCTAAATGAAAAATAAAGTTTTCTGTAAAGCAAGCAAGGAAAAACCTCTCAAATGCCACTAGAGTAAGGAGGTTTATCCCAGCCCAGGCTATAGATCAATTACTTGGATATTCACTGCACATTTTACTTAAAACAAAGAAATCCCGTGAATCTAATGGCCCGAGAAGGAAATGAATTCAAGCCTTCTGTACAAGAAAATTGATGTCCACCAGCAGTATACATAATCAATAGTATATGCTTCTNTCCTTTCAGCTAGTTGTAGAGTGAGAAGCTCTCCCCTAAAACATTATCACACGGTAGTTCTTGACTCTATGGTATTCCTCATTTTCTTTTTAAGGGGCTTTAACATTTATTTTAATACAGAGGAATTATGAACAACACGACTGTTTTAAGTTCTTAAGTGACATGATCTTAAAGAATGAGGCAGCTCATCTGGACCTAGAGTAATCAATAAGATGGGGTAATTTAGCAGATCTAGGAAAAGAAAGATGCCGCCCAAGAAAAAATGGAAAGCTGTCGGCAATGGAGTGGGGGGAAAAAAAAAGAAATACATCTCCTTATTAAAGAAACCTCAAGTTAAGGCGAAAAACCCTCAGCCCGCCCAGGCCTTTGACCGCCCTCCCGAGGCCTGACCCAAATCCCCCNGAAGGAAATGAATTCAAGCCTTCTGTACAAGAAAATTGATGTCCACCAGCAGTATACATAATCAATAGTATATGCTTCTGGACAAAACACTGCTGGTAGCCAGCCAAACAGGCAATCAGTAATCATTCCCTTTGTTACACAAGAAGAAGGGAATGAAAGTACCTATGTTATATGTGTTACAAAATTTCCAAAGGAAGAAAAATTCTCAGAATCAAAACAACATTTCCACTTCATTTCCTCCGCTAGAATCACTGTACAAGAAAGGAGACATTTCTAAAATCAGTGTAGTCATTCAGCCTGTTCTTGAAGATGGCTGTTGTTACCAAAACTACTTTCATCTCTAAATTTTTGCCAGATTTACACTAGAACACCAGTTCCTTGCTTTTCTCTGCCAACTTAAGCTTTAATCAGCAACAAGCATTTTATATTAAACAGGATGATCAAACCACAACAGCCCAGTGACTATAGAAATAATTACTCAATGTTACAAAGTTGTTTAAAGAAAGTTTGAGCCTTATTTTTTGAAACATCCCGAGAAAATACTTTGCACAAATAGGTATGAATAGTCAAGTCTGAAAAATGGATGGATGTTTTCTGATCACTTCCACAGCAGAACAGAAAATGGTGTAAAATCTGCAGCAGTATCAGCAGGGTGGGGGAGAGGGTAGAGTAATTCTTGTGCCTCAAAATAAGCTTCATCTAATCCTTTGTGAACTTCGTACAACGCAAGAAGTTGTCACTTTGGAATGAGGAAACCTATTCTTCAAATTCTGGACATTTTACAGCCCTCCTGAATATATTTCTGTTGAAAGCTTTTTTTTTATTGCTTTTGAGATGGAAGAGTAAAATATATTATAAATATTATATGTTTATATTGTGTATTTACTGTATGCAAATATTATGCTTCATTTCTATCCTTTAACAACCACTTCCCAGCCTTCTTATCCATCTTGTATTTTTCTGTGTGTGGTAAGTTATGAAAGATTCTTTTAGGCTTCCTGTCAAATGCAACCAGTTACAGTATTAGATCACTGTCATCAGAAACAGCTTTAACCTATTGTCCCAGCTATATTTAAGACTGAAGTACAGAAGCAACCTTCATAATACCATATGAGTCCTCCTCGCCAGACTGTATATTGCTTTTAAGAATAGGATACAAGAACTTTTCATTTCTTTAGAACTGGCTCCAGTGCAGAAGCAAAGAAGATTTTGCTTCTTTTTTTTTAATCTTTTGCTTGAAGGGTCACAAAAGAATCAGATAGCAAAGTATAATTATCTGATGAGTAAAAATAAACAACAAGTAATTTCATTAAAATTGGATTCGTACCATTGACTTCAGGGAAAATACTCCTGAGTACAAGTTAATGTAAGTAAGATTACAAAACCAGATTTGAAACAGGCAGCTTTCTGACTAGGCTGTATTTTTGGCATAGTAAAATTCTAATACAAAATGACAAATTTATCATGTGGTCTAACACAAAAACCATATCGTTGCACATCAACAGCTCCACAGTAAATGCACAGAGTCACTTAATCTTTCCTTCCCCAAGAAAAGAAAAGCTACTTCAAGTCACATTTTTATCATGATACTGTGTGTGTGGGAAACTATCAAGCAAGCAGAGACCATTATACTCAATAACTTGTTTGTAAAGGTTTGTCTCCTGCACCTTTTTCATGCATCACTTTACTTTCTGAAGGCACTGTGCTATGCTAATGCCATACAGGCTTCACATTTGGATTAGACTTGCACTATGTATTTTCACAATTCTAAACCTCCATTTCACAAGGATGTAGTGATAACCAGCCATGGATGATACAGATCTCAGAGCCAAAAATAAATGCCATTTTCCAACTTTTACTTTGACTGCCTGCCTTTGTTTTTCTAGGGTAATTAAAATCTAGGGAGCAGTTGTTTGAATTAGGTAGTGTTAACAGCTGAGCAAGCATAACAGCAGGAAAATGAAATGAAGGCTTCTTCTGTCACTGCATTGATTCATACGAAGGTCAGGCAACAACAGCCTTAGCACACCTCCCATGCATCAGGCCCACATTGCAACCCACAGGGGGTACACAGACATGCAGCAATATTAAACTCTCTGTTTCAGACACTGAAAGCTTGTCATCTTCCCCCTGGAAACCCATGATATGTGGGCCAGCATAACTAACCACCCATGTGATGATTATTGTACACCATCATTGCTCAGCTATCACAGATGACATTGAAGCTTCGTTCCAGGAAGTACTATAAATATATGAAAGACCTGTCTTGCCTTTTAGAGTCTAAAGACAGGCAATAATAGTAACTATTCATCTTACATATGCATTGATTCATACGAGAACTATGAAGCGATCTGCTTGCTTGGAGCCTAAACTGGAAACTGAACCAAAGCCTCAACACACCGTCCACTGCTTTAGCAGTAAGAGCACGTCCATTCCTGCTGGGTTCTCCTGATGCAGGTGGAGATTTTCAGTTGTATTGTTGGTCCCTAGTTATTTTTTCATTACTGCAGAATGGACAGAGAAAAAGGAGCTTTTCTGAGCCTCCTGAAAGTAAGCTAATATAAAATCAAATCAAAATAGAAAATCATGAAATCTAACTAACTGCATAATGCATATACAGTTATATTTTAGAGCTCTAAGCCCCTTTCCTGAATTCTCCTCTCTCCCTCAACGTTCCATTTTCAGCTCTAAACTTTAAAAACAACTTGCTTGATACTGAATTTTTTTCAGCTCTACAAATAAATGTGAACATAAACTATTCTTCGGATTGGAGAAAGAAAAAAAAAAGAAAGGAAGGGAAAAAGCCCTCAAAACAAATCACTCCCCTAGCCATTGCCTTGATTACCAAGATTTAGATTAATTTGGAGACATACTGGACCAAGAAGTACTTTAAGCATTCTCAGTTAAGCTTGCAGCATCTGAAAGCCAATAATAATAGGTAATGATAGACCTTCTCTGGCTTAGACTGGCTTTCTACTCTGTCTGCTTTACAGACTGTAATTGCTGACTTTTTCACCATAAGGCCATCACTGATCCTTATTTTTCAGCATTCCTGGAAATGTGTATTAACACACTTAAGACTTCTGAAAGCTTGAGGCAAAGCTGAATGTTACAGACAAGAATGCTTGCTAATGAACTTCCATCTAATTCACAGTCTTTTAGATCAAAACATCTAATCAAGCAGGTTTTGGTCTTCTTTTCTCTCCACAGTGTTTCTCTGAATACAATCCTTCCTTCTCTATACATGGCCTTTATAATTCGTTCTTAGATGCACGTTTATTAGGGAATCCAACAGACTTGCTTGACTAACCTGTCCTTCCTAATTATTTACCATTCCATGGATTACTGTAATGCACACAGGTTGTTGACACTAATTCTGAGATGTTCATGACTGGCACAGTGCACTATTAGAAACCACAGAAAAGAGATGGGTGTGGGCATCCCTCACCCTGACAGTCTCTCCCCATCCTGTAACACAAACTGCTTCTGCCAGGACTAAGAACAACTGCCCCTTCCACTCCTACCCCCACCTCTGCTGGTAGTGACAGCAGTAGCAGACACCTAGAGACACTAAGACAGGATCAGCAGGAACAACAATTCAACCACTGCACCAGCAACCAGAAAATAGAAAATGAAATATATAAAACTTATAAACATTTGAGGTTTACCAAATGGGTCTAGACTCACCTTAATGCTGCTCTAGGGACTGGAAAAAAAACAACGGGAAGAAAATCCAGAATCTCAGCTAGCCTCTTCACTCTCCAACAGCTTATTCTCAGTATAATTCACATATTAGGTGCTTTCTTCCTTACTACATACAGTGTTGCTAACACCATTCCTAAATGCATTTAAGTCTTAATTACACAAGTGGCCCTAAAAAAACCCGACGACATCCTAACTCTAAATCACTGCACGCACCAGGGTCATCAGAGACAGAGTTTGGTGCTGCTGAAGACTGAAACCAGAACTGATTTGTTAACACTGCACACACCTACAAGCGGCAAAAGCAGAGCTGTTGCTCACAATTTAAACCAAAAAAAATGGCTATAGACTTTTCAGAACGCTTCCAAACATAAACCTATTATGCAAGGTGCATATGAAGTTATTACAAATTAATTTGCATGATTTAAAATGTTCAACCTCACTAAAAAAGAACCCAAAACTTTATACCACTCCTTTTATTTATTCTAAATAGATTGCTGCTTGATTAAATGTTCTAACTGCATGGCTCATGTGCCGAGTGGTGTAGGAATTGTGCAATACAACATTCTTGGCAGCCATGAAGTATATAGCAATTTAAATATAAAGTCTGTTCAGTTATTCTGTTATCTTTGACTCTAAAGGATTTACCAGTGACCATCTCGTAAGATACATATGAAGTTTACCAAAATTATTCTAGTGAAAGGATTTCACACGGGCAACAAATACACAGCTTCATTCCTCATTTTAGACAGTGTGTCCAGTCTCCCAAATAACTCAATGTGCTCATTTCAGTTACACATCTTTATGATTTCAGAATGAAGGGCTTAACACTGAAGATGATAAATACATTAAAGACCACAAAGGCCTCGAATGCCTGTGTACCAGGGCATTTAAAATTGCCTGTGAGTAGCACCTTTGTTTCCTGGCTTTGCTTTCTCCATGTTCTTCCTTTGCATTTTGTTCCACAAAGTCTGGAATTCTCATCACTGATGGGCTCACCCCAAGGATAAACATGTATAAAACAAATATAAATAAACTCAGTCCAAAATCAGCAAAGGATTTTTGCTGAAGGCTGAACTTCTTACCAGACAGAGAACTGCATTTTGGGAGTAAATGGAAAAATGTGAGGTTTTTTCTGGTGGTGGTTTTGTTATTTTTTTAATAATGAAAAAAACATGGACAGTAAATTTCATCTACTTTTCAGCTCCTATAAATATCCTGCTGGCTTATGTTTAAAATAAGTTTGGTTTTTTTTCATGGTATTTTGAGAGTTCTTATATTAGGTTATTAGTTGCTTCAGATGCATTGATTTATATTCATTTCTAAGTAGATGGAGTGCATGCAATTAACACTTCACAACTTAATCTAGTTAGCATCAACTACATTACAATTCCACTCCAAATGATTACTTAATTGTACTGTAGAAGCTCAAACTGCATTGTCCAGATCTGTGGTAATAAAACTGTTCTGCCACTCTCCTGCTGGACAGCCTTGGGAAGGTTACTTCACATCACTGGACCACAGCAAAAATGAGGATGCTGATAGAGTAACACAATAAAATGCTTTGAAATGTACATAGGACAGATTCTGCCTAATTAGTTGGTATTTTATTTACTAATTCACTAAGGGTGAAGATGTGTTAGTTGTGTATCAGACTAGACACGATATTCCAGATCCAGATGCATCCTCACATGTGCCAACTAGAGGGACACAGTCCTGAGTAATCTGATTTAACTTACAGAATGGTTCTGCTTTGATCAGACAGCTGAAGGCCTGGATAACCTCCATAAATCCCATCCAGACTAAATGATTTTAGGATTCTGTGATTTCTAAGGAGATATTTAAATAAAATTATATACACAAGAGCTCCTTGAAATGCCATCCTAACATTGTTACTTTCACATCTCAGAGAACTAATAAGAGCCAATTAAAACATACAGCTCTTCACTATACATGAACTTAGAATGGCAAAGTGTACTTCTTTATAGGCAAATAATCACTGCCATTCTTTTGGAACACAGTGCATTCAAATATTCTAATAGGAAGTGATAAAGCAACTTTCTTCTGAGCCTTTATTCTCTCTCCTTCTGCTGGAACATCCCAGTAGACCCTGTTGATACCTTTTTACAAAGGTAAAAAAACTTACAGGGACTAAATAAGGTAAAACCAGAACAGGACACAGTATGCATAACCATCACAGTATCCAGTTCAGGACTTTCTTGGCAGGCTGGCTGCCTAGTTCACTAGAACCGGTGGAGTTCAGTGGGTCACCTCTGGTAGTGTCAAACCAGGACCAAATGCAAAGCTCAGCTGGGGAATGCTGCCTGGGAACTCCCCTGTCACACACCAGGGAATGAATGCATCCCACCTGTGATTGAAAGGGGCAGGAGCTACTGTCCTCATAACCTTTCCTTTCCATAACTGATGCTAGCTGTTTTTTAGAAACAGTGGTGTAATGTCTGTTTAGAGAAGGAGATGTTCTTGCAGTTCCATATACAATTAAGTACATTGTTTCAGCACAACAAATTCTGCCAGGACAGACAGACACAGAGGTTCTTGGCTGTCTGCAAGCTATTGTATAAGCTGGGCATGGAGAGAATAGCATCTTCCATTTCTTGTAGCCAGGACAATAGAACTATTGCATACACTAGGGATGCAAATTGTATTGTGGATTCGCTCTCCCACTTTTTTTTTTTTTGGTACTAACAATGCAATCATTTGATATTAATTACATATTACTTGTGCTAAAAGTTAGTATTTGTATGTTTATTCCTGGGACTCTCTTACTTCACAGATGGAAGCAACAGAATGTAAAGAAAATAAAGCCCCTGTCACGTCTCAGATGCCTCATCAGTTAGCACCGCACATCAGTCAGAATACAGCCAGTGTGGAATGAACCAAAGCTGTAAGTGCTTGTTGCCCATCTGCTGCTAGCTTGGAAACACAAGAGGGAGTTACGGATAGCTGGGGATATTCTGTGGGTAAGAAAACAAAACAGAAAGGGTTTTGGTCACTGAACAGAAAGGTATTTGATAATGAGGCGCCAGGGATCTGGGTAATACCCTTAATATAGTTCCTATGGAAAGGAACAGAGTAAAACCCTACAAGAAATTAAACTGTAGAAACTCCACTGTTTTCAGAGCAATTCACTGCTTGTGTTCATCCTCCTGTGATTTGGACTGCAAATTGGGTGTCAGCAAAGCAAGGAAAACTAATTCTATTGGCAGGAGGTCTACTAAACAGAAGTGGAGATCTGATAGAGAAATTAAGATCATGGACTTGCAGGTCTCCTCAGAATGCAACTTCAGCAAATAATTTCTGAGTTTTACAAAGAAAGCTGACTACCTTTAACTGTTCTCTCTTTAATACACAGTTTAACCTTTGCTTAGTAAACCTTATCCTTGCAAATATACAGACAACATTAGTCTTTTCCTGTTTTTCATTACACAGTTTTATAATTTGTGTTTTGTTTATTTGGTTTGGGGATTTTTAGTTGGTTGGTTTTGTTTTGTTTTCTATACACATGCTACAACCTCTCCTAGGCATTCACAACAGAGATCCAGACAGTTCTGCATTTCAACATGTCAGTAAACAAATCTTAAGAAGTGCTGGTTGGCCAACTGAGTCAATGAAAACCCAACACTGAGAATGGAGAGTAATTTATATGCTGTCATATCATTCATCACAAGAATGTTAACCTTTAAACTGTGGCTAAAGCAATTTCAATTTCATTACTCCCTTGAGGATTCACCTTGGTAATACTCTGCAACCCCTCTGGGCTTTTCTGTGTAGATGTAGTGGGTCTTCCTTTGATCTTTGTCCTCTGTTCTAGAGGGAAGGCAACAGCCAACACACGTTTTATGACTGACTCACAGCATTAAGCCCAAGATAATTTTTCATCTTTACCTCCCCTGATTCACTTGTATCACTTGCTCATCTTTGTCTCCCCCAATGAAACCCGATCACATTTTACCAGTGAAGAAAATGGGCTTACTTAGAAATCCTTACATAATGGTGATGGCAATGGGAACAATGGAGTAAGACTGAACACAGACAAACTTCCTTTCTGAAGCTGGTTAGCTGCATATTTCTCAGTGAATATGGGGGGGAATCACCTCACAAAGGCGATGGGAGAATACAGCCAGCATGAGGGAACTTCCTCACTTCCTCATTTGCAGCCGAAATCAAAGTTGCCATTTCATGTTCAGAAATAGGCAGCTTTCATCAAAAACTGTTTTGATGGCATCAAATGACCACAAGAACTCATAACACTGCCTCAAGGTTGGGCAGCTTGGTCCTATACATAATCTTTCAAAATATTTTCAAGCTGTTCAAGACATTAGTAATTCTGGGAAATGGCAAAACTGTGCCAAGTAACAATTTTAAGACTCCACCATGTCATAGCACTGTTTTTTATTAAGTGATTGTGTCTGACTGAACTTTTTTCTTGATCAATGAAGTTTAAACATCATACCATCTGATTCAGCCTCAGTACAAATGTGCAAATAAAGATTGAGCTCACCTAGCCTTGTAGAACTACTGTGGATTTATCACAGGATTTCTTCCCCTTCATTAAAACCTTTTATTGTTTAGAAACTTCCATTTAATAGTAGCATAATTTTGAATGCTAACTGGTGTTTGTAGCAGGAAAAAACCCCACAAAACCAACAAACCCCTACTACTGCAGGCTTTGCTTATATTCTCTTTTTTTTTTTGGCTCAACAGATAAAACTTCACTTGTGAATTTTAGTTTGTTTCCAAAGGAGTGAAACGTTACTTGTGCACACCTGAGTTCCCAATATCAGGTCTGAAGTTTGTTTAAGTTTTATAGTAGTTATGATTTCAGTATAATTAATATGTCACAGACAAGTTCCATTATTTATTGAGACTAAACATGCCAGATGCCTTCACTTAACTTCCATTCATGGCAATATTAAAACCAGTGAAAGGTTAAACAGGATATTAAAACTTTTCCTCTTCCCAAACACACAAGGAGTTCAGCCATTTGACTATGGTAATTAAAGTGACAAAGAACAGCTGAGCTCAACCAAACTAGTCTGGAGTATCCCACTATGAACAGGCACAGCAAAAGGAACATCCAGGAGACACAGAAGCAAAGCAGCACTTGCTTTCAGAGACAGCTTGGTCCTTTTCTTCAGAGATTAAATACAGCCATTCTCAAACTTTGAAAATACAACAGCATTTAAACTTCATATCTGAATCAAGATTAGATTAAATATTCAAGTATTTGATAACCAGCCATAATGCTTCCAAAATGCCACAAACTTCTCATGCAGTATCAGACACCGGAATCCAGGAGCAGAAAGAACTTTGGCTCTAGACCCACAAACAATGAAGGTGAACATCACAAGCAACAGGTATTTTTGAATGAACTTCAGTTACTATACTTCATAAATACAGCATTCCGTGTCTATTAGATTGAAGTTAAATGCTAAAGTATTTTTATCATAGATCTTAAAAGTCAGGGTTGTCATTTTTATAGGACGGACAGAAACAACTCCCTCCAGTTCTCCCCCTCCTCAGATAGTTCTGTCTCGGAGTAAAAAAGAGAACATGCATTTCCCTTGTAAACACATCTATTATACTTCCAGCTGCATAGATGATGTTACACTATTTTCCCCACTTCCTGAGTGTGAAGTATCAGTGATGGGCAGAAAGGAACACAAAAGGGGACAGTGAAAACCTGAAGGTGATGTCCTGGCAGGAAGAAAGTAAAATTACTTTTGCAGCCTATGTCAGTTATATTCAAAGTCAAGTTTTTAGAATGAAAAATTATGGCTTGAAGACACTTTCTTCTTTATGCCCAAGCATAAATAAATCTTAACTCTTAGAAATGAAATTACTTCTGCCACTCAAAAAAAAAAAAAAAAGAATAAAAGAATTATTAAGTGGCATAGGTCACAACTTGTCCAGCATAATTTATTTGGACTTAAAGAAATTTAGGAACTAGCTTTCAAGAAAACAAAGGTGGGGAGGAAAAATAATCAGAAAGTATCTCTCCAAATCACAGGACTATGAGATTTAAACTGGCAGCAATCACTCTGTAAGCATCCTGCAGCAAAATACAACAAAATGAAGCTCCTGATATGATTAAAAAAACCCCAGCAAACTGCAGAAGCTGGAAAGGAACAAACTACTGAGGGACTGAACAGTAACACTTCCTCTCTCAACTAAGCTGTAAGAGTTACTCTACAAGTGACAGGATTTTTCTACCACTTCAGGTCTTCCACTGAAATTAAGCATTGCTTTCACATATGTACAAACAGGACAGTGAGGTCCTTGAAAGACTCTAGCTCATAGCCTAGGGAAAGAGAAAATACCATGGCACAATCACCAACTTACAAGTTCCTAATTTATTCTAAGTCCTGTCAACTGGATGAAAAGCTATGTAAGGTTTCTTTACTTGCCAGTGCAGCTATTGTGCAGCACATTCCAGTAAGATTCATAAAATACAGAAATAAATCTGATTTAGTCAAACCATGAGAAACCTGGACCACATTTCACTTTCAGTTGTATCATTACAGACCTATAATTTAATTGTATGAATTACATGTTACATGGCACCAGCCTCTTGAATTGTCAAGATCTTCTATGTCTGACCATTTTTTAAGGTTAGGTTACAAATTAAATAAAATTGGTAAATTTGTGCACACAGACAGGATCAAACTCTTGTGCAGGCTAAGTAACACCCTATGTCAGACAAGAGAACAAACAAGATGATCATTACAGCAAAAGCCTCAAGCCGTATTGTACCTACTAACATAAAACTTACTAAACATTTGCAACACTGCTGTGAAAGAAAAAAACGAATGACTAAGAGGCTACATAGGCTGGAAGGTTACACAACTGGAGCAGAAAACAAAAATTCAAACCAAAAAGAAACACAGGGCAAGAAAAAAGCAAAAGTTAAAACCCATGTAGTTACCAGTCTTGTAACTCATTATGTTTGAAAAAACAGCAGAACTAATTTACATGTTATATGTTTCTTGCAAATTATCTTAGTTAGCAAGCATCTTAAAAAATATATATCAAGAATAAGTCTGTGTTGCAGGTCAGAAAGCTATGCTGTATTCTGAAAAGTACAATAGCAAGTAGCATGCTTGAAGAAAAGAAGAGTTAGTGTCTTCCAGGAAAAGTACGTGATGCAGAGCAGAAAACAAATGTAGTGTTTTCCTCAAGTGTCTAAGGAAAAAGAGGTAGAAGAAATGTAAGTGTTACAGCTGGACTGACCATGAGGAATTTGTGGTAAACAAAGACCAGTTTATTAATTATACTAATACTGAACAGACTTCTGAATACTTTAAAAAGGTTTCTGAAAAAGTAGAAAGTTATATAATTTAAACCCCCTGAGATGAAGCATTTAATGGAACTT
This sequence comes from Chloroceryle aenea, assembly GCA_013399075.1. NCBI lineage: Eukaryota > Metazoa > Chordata > Aves > Coraciiformes > Cerylidae > Chloroceryle > Chloroceryle aenea. The sequence goes on along the minus strand of VWZY01008457.1, from coordinate 1,379,214 downwards.
CCAGAATTTGTAACATGGTAAATATATTGCTATGACAACACATACATGCAACTGGCAGATTTTCTAAGTCTCCCTCCTCCATAAAGTGAGTAAAGAGCAGAGAGATTTTTGTGCTTTAGTTAAGCATGTATTAAAGAAAGTGCCATTACATAAGAAAAAATGTTCTTTTTCAATGCTTATATTTTACCTAACCAAAAGGAAGAATATCGCAACAGAAAAAAACCAAATTTTAAAGGGGTGAAAAGTTTGAAGATTTCTAGTGGACAGCTTCTCTCTGTGAAATGTTACAGGTTTACAACTAAAACAAGAAATGCTTTCATGAAAAGAAGAATACAGTTGAAAACGTTATTGATAGGGTAATAAACAGACTTCCAAGGGGCTGCATTAAAGACCCAGAAGGATCCTTCCCTTTACATCCAGAGCCTGACATGCTATTTGGCATTCCAGAAGGGACTGTGCATATCTGCTGCAGCAAGGCAGGCATGGGATAGATTCTTCTCTCCACTGGACTGAGACAAACCAGAAATAACTCTGCCATCTATACATTTCTGCAAAACTAAAACACTTAAATGGGTTCAAATTCAAATGTGTTCAGTTAAATTGTACAAATCAGGCCTTCAGCCGCTACATCTAGTTACTGGACATAATTACATAATTACAATTAGTGGGTCTGCCATCCTCCTCCTTACAGTTTCTAAGATGACTGTAAAAGCTCTAAAAGGCAAAGCAGTATTAAGGTAGAATCAAGAAGAGTTCCTTTGGCATGAATGATAACAGCAGGAAATAAGCACAGAAAACTTACAGAGAATGGACGTGAGCCCAGCCAGGCTGACCTGCTGAAAAGTGTGTTGGGTAAGAAGATGCCTGGCATCTTCAATCCACTATTTCAAGCTGTGTTGCAGCTCACTCAGCAGGACAGCTGTCTGGCTGTTCTCAGTGATCTGTGGTCCTACCTGTGTTCATGATCAGATCCATCAGAACACTCATCTGATTCTCTAGCGTATGTATTTGCTTAGGAAAAAGCTGTCTAAATATTTTGTCAACTTGTACTGCAACTGCCACAAGGACACTGGCTTTTGGATTTTCTCCTATCCTGGATACTAACAGAAGAGAAATTGAAGGGGTTCAGTGGATGTTTGCATTTTTTTTCCTAGCAGCATTTCTGTATCAAGTTACAATTAGTTATTGTACAATTGTATCCTTTACTACTACCACAATAAAGCTTGGACTGTGGGAAGATGCCATAGAACATAAAAACTTACTAAGTACTGAATTACATGTTATTGTACAGCAAAGAAAGTGTGAACCAACCATATATAAAGCCAACAACCTAGCCCAAAGTATAACACAGGCTAATGTTCATTTAAAAAATTAGGAAAAAACCCACAACATTACACCTACATAATTACATTTGCATAGCAATTCACAAGCCAAAAGACTTGTACTGTGATTTTTCCAGAGGTCATTGAATCAACAACCTATAATTCCATTGTATACAACATGAATGGAAAACAGTTGCTCAGTTTCATGATCTGAAGTTTGCCTTCCTGTATTTCAGTTCTGTGGGACTTGAAATCTGTTTGCATATTTAGATCCTGTGACTGTTGCATGAAATCAGTTAAGCCAAAGTTATTTACCAAGATATCTTTGTCCCTAATAAAACATGCAGTTACATTTTAAAATAACAAATGCAAAGTTCAAAAGGAGTCCTGTGGATATACAAAATAAGTATAGGATTTATGAGAAACTGATGCAAGGAGGAGATGTTTATTTAAGTATCATACCATGAGATATTAGCCTGTCAGCTATACACAGAACAACTAAATTTAATAAAAAAAATAGCTCAGTGGTTTGTTACTTTATAGAAAGGAGTAATGTTGCAGATGATTGAAAAGATATTTTAAACAAGTCAAAAGCAGCAGCTGGAAAACATCATAATTAATAAAATAGGTAAGAGCACACACTGTCCTTGTGAAGCATTAGTAATCACAACAAATAGCATACTAGGTTACTACCAAAACATAAACCAAAGCAAGTCCTGCTAGGATACATCTAGCAAGTTCTATTAGGATATATTTAGCAATATTTTCACATTTGTCCTTACATTATCACAGAATATCAATGTTTTGTCTTTTTTGTCTTGAGAATAAGGAGCACCAGAAGGCAGCATTGAGGAAATCCTACTAGCTTTAGATGCACAATACTGTCTGTAGTCAGGGATGCTACATTTTCAAGTAAAAAATAGTTCAGCATGAGAAATACAATAAAAAAAAAAGCCAAATATTTTAAATTGTTTGGTTCCATCCCTCCAAAATAAAACTAGACAGCCAGTTACCCTAACTCCAAGTAACAATATGGACAGGTCCCAATTCTGAGAACAGCCTCTTACTCTTCTAACAGAGCCCTCTTAAAGTTAGGGCAAGTGCTATCAGGGAGTATAAAATTCCAGCATCCCCACTTCAACCTGAAGGTGCCAGGCCTATCAAATTTATCAGCCCTTGAAATGTATGGCAGGGAACCAGCATCTCCCATCAGCCTTCACTTAAGATGGTTTTATTAGCATTTCCTTTCCAGCTTTGAAAAGAGAATTATGGAATATTTACAGTTTTATGGCCAAGAAGCCAGATACCAAAAATGTTTAGCACCCTGCAAGAAAATGAGGCAAGTTTAACAGATAAATCCCTGATCATTGATAAAATCATGTTGAAGTAGGTACATTTTTGCTTCACCAAGCTAGTATTTTTCAAATAGAACTCCACCAATTTGATTAAAAACTTTGCAAGCTACCTCCTTAAAACATCATAATCACAATTTTGCAGTATTATAATTATCTTTGTTTTCAACTTTTCCACAGTAATGATTTTTGGTTTCACATCACCTCTCCCTAACCTAGATTTCCAGTGAGAACTGAGTTGGCCCAGGTATTCTCCAAAAAACAGGGATACATTCATACATCACAAATCCAAACGTTACTTACGTGCAGACAGCATTTTCTCCTAGTGTCACAAAACAGCTGATCACATCTACTCACAAAAGAAAACAGCAATTCTGCAGAGGCTTAGAGGAGTTTTCCCAGTGGTCACCTTGAACTTGTTCTCTGATTTTTCACATTCATGCTGCTCTGCCAGCTGTTTGCTACCTCCCCCAGCAGTGAGTCTTCACTTGCATCTTAGAGAGAACACCATCCACCTGGAACAGAAACACCCTGAAATTCCCAGCTACTTTGCTCTCCATATTCCAGTCCATCCTAAGGACACTCATCTTCTACTCTCCTAATCTTAACTCCTAAAATACAAATGCCTGGCATAACATAGAAATTCCCTTGCCAGTTCAGAAGCAATCATTTTTCAGTTTACCATGCTCTCTCTACCCAACAGACACTTAATACTGAGATTTTGTTTGTTTGTTTTGTGAGTGTGTTTGGTTTTTTTCTTCCTCCCACTTTCTAATAGCCACATTAATAATAATTGAAAACTTGATTTAAAGGGTCTTTCTGGAAGACTGTGTACAATAAAAATTAAATTAAATATTTTAAGACTAGAGCTCAGTCTTTCATATCTAAGACTGACGATTGAGAAATTCTTAAGCTGGAGTTCTCAATGTCCAGTAGAAATTTGAATCTTCAGGTGTTCAAATATTACTTTTTCCTACCTCCTGTATCAAAACCCCACACTCATGGCTCAGTATTCCCACATACCCTCTTCATACAGATTTGTGTTGCCACCGATAAGACCCATGCTGATAAAGCTCGGCTCTGTCCTCTTTGGGTCTTTATCTTTTCAGTTGGCTGCCTGGCTTTCTAGAATAACTGGTTTTGGATGCTCACTACAAGAGGGGATCGTGTGTCAAACTGTTTCTTATAAGACCAACATTCTTGCACAAGGGGTTCATTCTAATCCTCTGTAATTCATGTAAACACTGGATATACAGTTTCTTAAAACACGAGAACGAAACCTTCCAAATTGTGGCTTAAGTATGTTGGTCACAGTTCACATTTTTATCACCTTTATACACACTTGGTTGTCAAAAGGAAAAGTATCAGATGATGACTAGTTATTAAAGCACAAGAAGCAGCATGTTGGGCACAAAGAATTTTCTCAGCCAGTTAGGCTGCTGCTGACATTAGTCTTTTATTCCTAGTTGCCTACGGGCTCCCTCATCAGCCTCTTCCCCATCATTCACAGCACTAACTAGTCACACCAGTAACAGCATGTTTAGACTGCTTTGCTGAGGTTTAATTATTACATTTGATGACACCTGCATGATACAATTTTATGCTGTTATGAAATATTAATTACTTTCTGTACTACAGACCATAACATATTCAAATGTGGAAAAAATAAAGCTGTTACAGTCTTTTTAATGCCTTTTATTTTAAACCAAAGATTTTAGATTAATTTCCACCCATTCACTAAGCTAGCCAAACAAATAGTGTCAGCTCTTTGCCATGTTTCTATGCTGTCTTGGGCTGAAATCTGCTAATGTAAGCTTTAGACATCTATACCACCAACAGATACCCCTGTGAATTAAATGAAATCCTTAATATTGACAGTTGGCTCAAAGGAGTGATGCCTAAAATGATGACACTGAAGTAAAATGGTAAATTACAGCATTTCATCCAGAGACTAAATACAACTTGAACTTCTTTTCATTTATACACTTGACTTTTTCCTAGATTTCCTACAGCATATATATGGTAATGAAGATAAGGAAGAAGGTTTATCTAAAATACTCTGTTGGTTTCTCCTGAAAAGACATACATGCCACTCAAATCCCTCCTAGCTCTCCAGCTAAGAGAGGTTCCATTATTACTGGAACCATACTCCATTTTCACTGTCACCTTCCGCTATTCAATGCAAAAGGACAGAACTTTTACTATTTATCATGTCCATCCAAAATGTCCCTCTATGTCTCAGAGAAAAGTAAACTTTCTCTCCTGAAAGAGAAGTTACTTTCCTTTATCCCACATGATGGTCATTCTCTTTAGAACAACTGCAATCTTAGGTCACTTCTTTTGAGGGCTGATAATGAAATTATAAGAGATAAAGGTTTACTTTATGGAAGAGTATGTGCAATAGTTTCCATTTTATGAAAAAAAAAACATTAAAAAAAGAAAGGGAAGTCCATTGTCTTAAAAGGAGAATATATTCTTCAAACAATTTCAGACAGCACCACTCTTGGCAAATATCTCAATGCTTACGTATTATAAGAGATTTATTTTATGTGTACAGTGTACACATTCAGGGTTACCTTTTAAGCTCAGCTGCCTAAATTTCCTAGATTACTTTAATTAGTGACAGTCACCATGTCCAGGCTCAGCTACAAAGAAAAACACTGCAGAACATGCACCAGTATGTAACATGCAAGGTGTTCTGTTAAGGCACAGAGAGATCCTTGCCACACTGACATCAGGATGAACTTCAGGTTCATCCTTCACTCCAGCAGGGTCAGGATTTCAGTGCTCTGCTTTCAGCAGCTCAGTCTCTGCTTCCTTCTCAGTAGTGCAGAGGAGGAAATGGAAGTATGATTCACTCCAGTAACACACCAAATTATGTGAATCCCTCTACAGTTACTACAGGGAAGAAACCCAGGAACTTATGCATGTATTGTCTCCCCCTGATCTGCCTGTTCAGTGGAAGGAATAAGAAAGCACAGACAGTCTGAACGTTTCTGCTCTCTCTGCACTATCTGCTGGGCTGTCTTCACACAACTCTGGGCCTCAGTCATTCCTGGGAATAATTTCAATAATTAAGACCAATTAATACTGTAAATAGAGAGATCTCTATCTCTACCTAAGAGTGAAGATGGCACATTATTTTGCAAAAATGAAGTACTGATATTATGAAAAAGCAATATCTGTGAGTGCACTGATACACATGTGCATTTAAATAAGAATCTGCATCGATTGCTTCAAAAGAGTGAGTTTAATATTCCAAGACTGAAAGGGAAAGTACAGCTTCATACAGTATCATTAGCCAACACAGATTACTGTAGTTTCACAACTGAAGAATTATTTTGATGGATTTTTTTATGCTCCAAGGCATTTCATTCCAGGATAAAGCAGATGAAGCAGTGACAGGCATACCTGGAAGGAAGTATCTGGAATATTTTACTTCAAGGTTAAGAACATAAGGCTTTCATTGCCAGGACAAAAACAAAATCAAAAAACCACAAAACAAAACAAAACAAAAAGTAATGCTTCTGAACCAAATAAAAAAAAAAGTCTAGAAATTTTACTNTAGAAATTTTACTTATAATGGAACAAAAAAAAAAAAAAAAAGTATACTTTGAAAGAAGATGCAATAAAGAAGGCTTAGGCTGGGTTGGAAGGAAGCAGAATAACATTGCAAGTATCTAAGTGGATAATAAATTAAAAAAAGGGTTAGGTAACCAGACCAAGGTTAAATAACCCACGTGGATTAATTCTTCAGTATTTCCTGTAATTTTGCTTAATTTAAAGCATTAGACAAAGCGTTCCTGACTTATCTCTTTTCCAAGTGGGTGGAAAAAAAAATTAAATAAAAATATACTGCTACTAATTCCAATACTAAGGAAAAAAAATAAAATCTCACTTCATTCAAAAGTAATTAAGAACTTTGCTGTTAAACTTGGCACAGATTTTTATTTGTAGTTTTTTGTAGAGTGGAAAACAATAATATTTTCTTTCAAGGAAAGAATTTAAATTTGGAAGGGGTGGATTCATTTTGAACAAAATCAATTTAGAAGACTTAAATCCCCTGTAAAACAGAATTTCCATTCTCTTCCAAAGTGGATTAGTAATATCTTTGGAGACATGTAAGAACTCCAGCCAGAGGCAAGCCATGTTGGGACAGAGAGAACAGACATTAAAAAGGAATGCTGCCATCCCACTTCAAATAGAGAATTTTTCACAGAATTTTAGAAACAGATACAGACAGATGAGAACTGGGAACAACTAGACCACTAGTCAAGTAAGGAAATCTTATGGAACAAGTCAGAAGATATGACTCAAAGAAAAATACAAAGAGGAAATGATACCAGACGTATCAGAGGATAGAATCAAATAGTTATGGACACCAAGAGAAGGAAGAACACTGAAAAATGTTTCTTGCAGAAATACTCCCATTTTAGATAAGGCTGGTAACGAAGTTTATAAACTGGCCAACAGCAATTTAGAAACCAATCTAAAAGCCAGCTTTGTTTTATGGAAAAATCAAATTTAAAAATGCTGATCAGCAGCTTTCCTCAGACAACAATCTAAAGAGTTTGTGAAATAAACTGAACTGCTATGGCTATGTTTACTAGAATAATCTCTTGCTGTCTTATATCTCAATTACACTGGAGATCATTTCAAACACTTAACAAATTAGCATATTTCTTTCAAACCTAGTAATTGCTCCCAATGCCTATGAACAGCACAGGCTGCAATTTACTTCTCTGACAGCATACCAAAAAAATGCTTTCTTCCTCCCCACCTCCCAAGCAGTGAAGCTGTCCACAAGGGAAACAAATAAGAAATTACAGTACTGTATCAGTATTTCTCTGAAATTATGTGACAGGACAGGGCCTCTAGGTTAAACTCAGTTTTGCCATATTTTAGTCCTAAATCTCTACTATCTGTAATGTTTGCTAGTATCACCAAATCATTGGCTTGATCCCAGATACCGACCCTTTCATAAGGTCAGGGAGGAGGTTCACCTTGTAGCATGCTTGCAGAAAGCAAGCAACCTTGGTGTGCATGAACTGTGAAAATGATCATTTTTTAAGTCTCCCAGGAAAACAATAGTTCCAAAACTGTCAATTCCATGAGATTTCTCTTCAAAGATGCCAAACAACATCAATTTATAGAAAAAAAAATATTGAGATTTGATTAAAACTAAAAAATGCAATTCCTGCTCTTTAATATTTAGTAGGTAACATTAAAAATAGAAGCATGATCACACAATCTAAATAGCCTTTCATCCTACTCATAAGCAAGTCCAACTAAACAGAGTGACCATTTTTGTGAAGATGAATACCTGAAGAGTCCAGAACAGAACAGATTGGTTTGAATAATTCTTAACTGACAACAGGGTTTAGTTGCAACCAGTCACATTAAGAAAACCCACTAGACTGATCAGTTGCCCTAGAAAAACAACCTGATTTAGGAATATTTTCTGCTGCCTTTACTCTTTCAGTCATAGCAATGAGGTCTTAAAAATGTAGACAGGAACAAACAAGATTAAAACCAAACAAACTACACAATTCATCCAATTTTTCCTTTAGGAGTAGTTACCACTGTTTCACACTTCTACAAAGATACACCTTTCCACAGTAATTGGAAAAGACCAATTCTACTAAAGTGTGCTTCTGCAAAGCTAGGTTGGTTTCTGGGCAGTCATTTTTGCCATATTAAACCTTCCAGATTACAAGAAAGTGCAGAGAATTCATAATACAAAAAAGAAGGTTTCTTAAAGAAACTGGATACATAGAAATAAAAAGAAAAACCCCTCCTTTTTTAGTTTTAAATCTTAACCAAGTTATTTACAAACGTAATTATTAATTTTCATTTAGTCCAAACTGAAAACAAAACCAAACATAAAATAAATTTAAAATGGAACAAAAAACCACAAAGAGAGTAAGCATTTAGGTGCTTCATCATTCACATAATCAAAACAGGAGAGGAAAAACTTCAAACATAATGAAGTCAAAATGTATTAAAAAAAATTACCATACCTCAAATTCCTTTTCAGGCTTTCTCTGCAGCTTAGCTGGCCCTCACATAAACTCACCCTGAAGCTTAGCTGGAAGATACAATCTTGGATGGCATGCACTGGGCCATCCCAGGCAGAGCCCTGGTCTGGGCAGGCTCCTCTGTCAGCAGAGCCATTGCACTTTCTCAGTTAACATGCTCATCTTCTGCTTTTCCCCTTTGATTTTTTCAGAGTTCCTTTTCAACATATTTTTAAGTTCTCTTTGCAGGACCCTCTTTTCATTTCCTCCTTTTGTTTTTTCCTCTACACAGGTACCAGATGCCCAGGGCCATAGTATGGAGCCTTAATTGCTGGATCCAGGTGCCACTTGAACAAAATCAGAGGGCTGATCACAGGATGAAATACAGCTGCTCATGTTCACAATGGAGCTAAAAACCAGGGGGATCCTTATTTGAAATCACACTGACAAATAATCCCAACAGATTTCAGAATTTTTAGTATCCGGTGAAGCATTTAGATGAGAAGATGGCATTCATACTTCTGTTTTCACAAAATTCACCCCAAATCCTTTCTATTGTGAAAACAGCTTCCAGCCTCGTATGGAGTCACTGCTGTAAGACTGTATTGTTGAGAAACTGCTTGTTCTCCTCCTCCCTGCCTTGAGAAGTGGAAGCAGCCTTGCCATGGCAGGTTCAAGTAAAACCTCTCCCTACCAACTTGTTTTACTGACATCAGTTTGCCAGCTTGTCATCATTTACAAGGCACATACAGTCCTCTTGCCAGGAATGGCCGGCAGTACAGGAACAGTAGCTCCTGCCAAAGACACCGGACTGCTAATAACAAAACTGGCCTGGGATGAAACTGTCTCATCCAGAACATGGATGGCACCTTTTGTCACAGAGGAACAGGTCAGATCATGCTGGGTGGCCGTGACTGGGGATGGGAGGGAGGAAGAAAGAAAAGTAGCCTTTTCTTTTTTTTTTCCCCATTTTCTTTCAGCAACACTATTTACTCATGCTACCCAAGCAAGCCCCACCCTCCAGTGTAATTAGTTACACCTTCAGGCTTTGGATTGCAAAATTCACGTTTGCTTGCACAGATGAAATTATTTTCTTGCTACTGCCCTAGAATGAACACAAAGAAGAAAGCCACTGTTTGTCCATAATGCTCTTCAAGGATATTGCTAAAACTACTTCATGCTTTCATCCATCTGGATGAAAAAACTGGGAGAGAAAAGAAACTTCAGGAACTAGGTATTCTATAAGATGCCTGCGTAAGCTACATCAGTAAAAATTTACATTTCTTTAAAAGCAAGCCAGGCAATCAAGAAAGGTTTACGCTTTTAGCACTTAGAAGTTTCCACTTCTAAGTCTTAGAAATATCCACTGACTGATCTGCTTTGTGCCTTCTCTCTTCTGCAAAAAAATAACCAATTAAGATCAGTGCAGAACACCAAGTAGGCTCTTCCACTGCCCTCCTCGGGCACATAGAATGGTTTGGGTTGGAAGGGAGCTTAAAGGTCATATTGTTCAAACCACCCAGCCATGGGCAGGAACATCTCCCACTATACCAAGCTGCTCAAAGCCCCATCCAGCCTGGTCTTGAGCACATCCAGGTATGGAGCAACCACAAGTTCCCTGGGCAACCTGTTCCAGTGTCTCACTACCCTCAGAGTGAAGAACTTTTTAAAAATTTCTAATCTAAGTCTACACTCTAATCATAACCCTTGTCTCCCTGGAAAATGTAGGGAAGAGGGAGAAAGCTGAAAAGACCCAACAAACTGATAGCTCTTTGGCAGAGCTATCAGTGGTCAGGTGTACCATGCAGTCTGAGGTGGTTAACATCTCTACCCCACTGAAAACATGTTCTCCTTCCTTTTTCTGCAGACTCAAAGGATAAAACGTGAATAACAAGAAACTTAATGCATTATTTCACCCAAGGAGGACAAGGTAAGATGCTTTTGGTAGGACTATGCAGCCCACACATTTCAGTGGCATTCAAGCATTACTTTTTTTTTTTAACTTTACATTTTAGCTTATATTTACATATATGAAAAAGTGTATTCAGTGCAGAAGTAATGTACCAGCAACATCTGAAAGTGTCAGACGTGGAATTTGTGCTCAAAAGATACTGATTCCCATGGATCAGATGTGTGACTGGTCCTGCTGTGTATTAACCCCCAGACCTACAGACTGTAGCAGGTTCAAAGCTAGAGACACTGAAGGGCAATGGACTCTAGCTGTTCTCTCCCCTTGATGTCATTGAGGGTGATTCTTCTAATACCTTTCACTACAATTTTCCCTAGCTGCTCAACCAAATGGCAGCACCAAACCAACAAAGGCTCTCAAAGAATGTAAATAAAGCAAACATCAATAAAGATGCAGAAAGAGCTACCTAGTTGGATGTGTATGGCCATACTAATTGCCTGCACCATGATATTTTGCATTTAGAGTTTTGCAAGCCAGCCTGCATTTCAGCAGTTGGAGAGTTAGGCGACAAATGATATAAAAAGCCTTTAATATTCAGTTTTGATACAGAATTAGAACCCCAAATGCTTAGGTCATAGTTTACATCTGTACTCTCTTATTTGTAAATAGTGATTAGATGACTGTTAGAGGTCCCTTCCGGCCCAAACCATTCTATGATTTGGGTTAGAATGTGCACAAAGTACTTAGTCAACAGATACGCTTCATAAAATGAATCTCACATTTTAAATAATGCATTTTTTTCTGTCACACAGAGAAACTGAAGGTGTGGTTCCAGGATACTGCTGTGTCAACTGAACACCTACTTTCAGTCAAAAGAACTCATCTTCACCTTCACACCAGTGGTGCTCTAGCCAGTTCTCTTGTATGGGATACAACTGTTACACTACAGAAACACATTATAGGGAGCTAAACCAGAAAAATATCTGCAACCCCCCTGCTTTCAGCTGAATTCCCTGAAGTGGCTGAGTGTACAAACACCTTCACTCCTACAAGGAAAGGGCAAGAGCAGGATCACTTCAGTGATTGCTGGTTGTAAAAATGGCCTAACTTTACCATGAAAGTTAGTTTCACTAAATTATTGAAGAATCTGCATTCGAGGAAATTATATAAGGGAAATATATTTTTTAACAGGCTGTTGAAATTTTATTAAAAAAACTCACAAAACCTTCAGCAGTTAAGTAGCGTAGCAATTTATGGGGGGAAATATAAGGACCTTTAATTTGAGCAAACTGGAAACAAGATAGTTTTAATTTCTAATCTTTCAATTCAACTATGTCAATTTCTTTCTATCTCCTGTGTAAAAAAGGAATTATTATGCCTATTCCAGTTGTATCTGGAGATCTTATAGTACTAAGAACTACTAAAAACATTAATTCTTCTTTATGCACATAAAGAAGTTTCTGCAGGGCAGGCAAGGATATAAACTTGAAGAGTTACAGTTATTCCATGGGAAATAGGAACATGCACATCCTTATCCTCAGAAGTAATTATTTCAAAAGGGAATAATTCTTGTCTTACATCAAGAGGTAAATGTGAGGTAGATTATCTTTCTGTCCTGGGGTAAGAATGCCTGTTTGGCAACACTGTCGAGAAGCTGATGTATTTCAAGTTCACATAGCAGTCTGCCCTGAAATAACTGACGTGTCCCTAATCAAAGACACTTGCCCAAGGTCATTGACAAAGCTAAGCCAGAATGGTGCTTGTGACCTGTGTCTTGCAGCAAGCTGAATGATTCTTCACTACACTGGGTCAACTATTACAGTTTTAAAAGTATTTTACACAGTTCATTAGTATTACCTGACCTTTTTTTTTTAACAGCTTTCCCAGAAAGTAATATAAAATAATATAACTAACACTATTTATTTTCAGTTTTCTTTTAAGAAATTCTATAAACTCAGTCTAGTCCAAGAGCCCTCATCATCACACTGAAGACCATTTTGCTATCTAGATGTGTCATTACAGCTTTATTCACAGATGGGTCTCTCTATGCACACTGAAATGTTGCTGAGAGGCTGTAAAAATTCCATCACTTTAGTCTTAGTCAGTACAGTTCATGCACATATGACTGTGAGTTTTTGTGATATAAATCTTAATGCAATCAGAAATCTATTTAGAAGATGCCTTATTATCCTTAATTGAGATTCCCAATTAATGCATTTAAAAAAAAAATATTTTGCATATAGACTTACAAACTAAAATGCCAAAGACATTTTATGGACAGAGCAGCAGCACAGATGTGTAATGTAACATCTGCCTTATTTGACATTTTTTATGAGCAGAAAAATTTTGTAGACCTTTCGTTTGGTTGCTATCAGATGCTTCTCATCTCTATTATTTTTTCCTGCCAAAAAGATTTTTAAGTAGGGTTCTTATAAAGAGGAAATAACACAGATGATAGAAAACCTTTTGCTCTTGAGGTATTTGATCTCTTTTCCAATAGCATCAACAACTGGATGTAGAAAAGAACGAGAAAATACAGAAAACGCGGGTGATGAGTATTATTAAAGTAAACAATTTAGCTTTGTGAAAAGTAGGTTTAAATGAACTTGCTCCATAATCAAGTCTTAAAAAGGGCCAAGTGAGTAATTGCCTGTACTAGCAGTTATCATGCAGCTAAGTACTATAGACTATTTTGGCTCAAAGTTACGATAAGTTCTCTTAGGTCATGAGAAAAGTGTGAACTTTAATATATTTTACCTCAAAAGGCAAAAAATTCTGTGCAGAATTTAGGCCCTGGCTACTACATGGGAATCAAACCCCAACACTGAAGTCACAGGTACCTGTTTGAATTTTTTTCACAAGCCATTTAATGCTCCATGTTTTACATCTTACTCCAGAGAGGACTGGAAAAGACCTAGTGATAAAGTCTGTCACTTTACCACAGCAACCACATTTTATACTAGTATTAAAAAAGAAATAAATTTTCTGCTCAGTTTTGTATTTCAGCTGTTTTTTCAGTGTTGCTATAGCCCCATTTTTGCATGTGTCCCTCGTGTTTTTATGGACACCATTATATCCTCTGACAGCTTCAGTCCAGTACACTAAGCACGCGACATGGCCCTTAAAACTCTTCCCATAAAACCCTCTTTGATTCCTTCCTCATTGCAGTAAAACCATGGTAAAGCCTTGCCAGAGATGAACATCACACAGTGCACTCTCTCTACACAATAAAAGCTGGGAGCAAACTAACTCTCAAGCAGTAACTATAGTAAATGCCTATAAATTACTTCAGTGCATCCATAGGGAAATCCAAGCAAATGTAACCTATTTTATTCAAGCAGGGGATCTGGACCTTTCCAGGGAAGAAGCTGTCAGCTCAGGTAGCACCATCAGTCCACTCAAAATCACTGCAATAATAGGGAAATTTACATTGAATTAGCCAAGTATTTGCAAGTTAATCAATGTCAACAAAACAAAAACAAAACAAAAAACAAACCCACAAAAACAAACAAACCAACCAACCCCCAAAACAACAAAACCTGAATCAGATGTGTGCCAAACAATGAAAAAAGAACAAGAAACTCAGTATTCACAGCAACAAGATGGACACAGAATTGCCTTTCTTAAAACTAAAAGCAGAAGAATGAGAGGATTGCATATTTTTAATCCATGATACATCAAATATTTTCAACTGAGTACTTCTCTAATACAAAATCATGATCCAGTTTCCAAATCATTCATTTCATATTTTGGGATGTTTTGGCATACTTGTAGGAAATCTAGAGTTCTTTTCTGGATGATGTTCTGTTTCACTACTGTATAGAACAAGTAAGTGAAGATCCTACCAACAAGATTTTTCACTACTGCACAGCTTCAAAAAAAAAACTAATTGCCCTCCTTTTTAATGAAAACTATTTTAAAGATAGGAAATGTGATACAATTTGAATTCTTAATGCTGTGTAACCTTCACTCATTTCTGACTAAACATTGTATTCAGTGTCATGAATTCAAAGACTGATAACTACTCCTTAATCACCAGCTCCAGGCAATAACAGGCCCTTATCCCATACCAGCAAGCCTACAAAAATGGCATTCTGCAGTTTTCAGATGCGTTTTGAAAGAGTATGATATAGTCAGATGCAAGCAGATATTAATACACTCAAAAATTCTTCAGTTACAGACAAAAGAAACTAGTAGGTGTTCTCAAGAGACTGACTGCAGTCCAGGTATGAAACTACTGAGACAAAAATTTTAAGCAAAGTTTTTATTCCTTCTGTATTCATGAACACCTTATGCAGTTTCCTCTGCCTGACAGTTTACAGAATCCAACTTGGGAGTACAAGGCCCCTTTATTCCAGGTACTGGGCAAATGTAAATTTAGCCATTAGTCATTTATTAAGTGAAAAGCTCTGTCTGAAAGAGTAGTTTCTCCAAGTGAATTATGAAAATGAGCTGTGTTAGCGTGGAAGATGGAAAGTGATGTTACAACAGGTACTACAGAAGTGAGTATAACAGCTGAACTGATCAGCAGTGTGTTAATTGCAGTATAAAATTCCCAGCACTATTAGTGTTTGGTTAAAAATTCCACATCAAAACCAGCAGAGGACTATCCAATTTTAATATTTCCCCCATTTATAATATGTGGGCAGATATCTTTCTGTATCCTTTCTTCTAGAGGTTTTGCTTGGCCTTTTAGTTTAACTTCTTTATTTCAGGACATGTCCAAACAGCTCATACAAAGCAATGAATGAGAGAGTTCCAGAATCTTAATTTCCAGTTTGCTGCTAGTTATTTCCTGATAGCAGCAAGAGAAAGCACTAGTTGATAAAACTAGGGGAAAAAAAGAACTAAAGTTCAGTGAGCTGAANTTCTTGAACTGAGGGGCCCAGAAACAGTAGAAAATAGTCGAAATAGTCGAAACATCTACTTGAGCAAATATGCTCTTGGGGGGGGGGGAAAGGAAGAAAAAAAAAAAAAAAAATCAGAAAAGAGATCTGAGCTAAGGGAAATGGCTTCTTTCACATCTTTTCTGAAAGTTTGCTTTTCCTGCCAGTAGAGATGCTATTTTAAGGTTATAATTGGAGCTGGCTTGAGAAGCTGTGAAAAGAAATGTGTTGGTAATTTGACCAAATGAGTTACAGCTTTTATGAAAGCCAGTTTGAGTAACATCATTTATAAGCATTATAAAGCCAGTATCATTTAGTTCTTAATTTTAAGTCCTTTTTCAGATTGCATTCACTCCCTTGATGTAAGACCCATTCAATGTAGCATTACAAGAGGAGGCACAGAAGAGTGGCTTTCCCAAACTCATCATGCCAGTTTTGCAGTTCAAGCTCTTCTCAAGTGCTGCTTGTCAGCTACTACTAATAGGAAATGATGATGAAAAAGGCATTTTCTAGTTTCTAAAGGGTGTGCTACGCAGACAGTTGACTCCCTCATTCCCACAGTGTCTCAGTGATTATTTCTTGCACTATAGAGCTTCTAATATGTCATTGTATTATTGGAGTGAATCAAGAAGAATGACTCATACTTAGTGGGAAGTCAGCTCAGCACAACACTATGAACCAAAGATAAACAAGTCTTAAATTGAACTCACAACATTATGAAGCTTTAACTACTGGCTCATGTAGACTGTTCTCTCTCCTATCGCTTTCAAAAATACAGTTCTGTTCCAAGAGTCACAAAACAACAAATGCTTCCACACCTGCTTAGTTTGACTGAGGGTATAGCAATGGCTGCTCTGGCTTGTCTTCTGTAAAACATAAAGTGATGTGAAAAGGAAGGAGGAATGGAGAAGCTACTTCCTTGGGAAAGTAAGGCCAGATTTTATTTTGTTTAAAAACTTTTCTGTATTAATGAATTTTCATGTATTTCCAAGCACATCTTAAAACACAAAAAGCCCCATTCATTTCATCTATGTATTTTAAGTTGTAAAGATTCATTAACTATAAATTCTGAAACAGATCACAGTTTCATTATTTTCAGCTACTTCTGAACATAAAAATGGTTCGATCAAAAAGCAGTGATGTGAAGTGTGTATGCACTGACTTTTTCCTACTGAAGCTAAGCCAGAAGATAAAGAATGAAGAGCTAAGTATAGACTTTGGTTAATTTGTATGCAAATCAATGCAGATGTACAAATCAGTCACCTAAGTATACACTCTAATCCCTAAGGAATATATAAAAGCTCCCTTCTGAAGGTGTGACCTCAGATCTTTGCAGATTTATTAACTTTTATGAGAGGTCACAGATTTTAATAAACTGTTCACACTTCTTCAGTCATTTAGACCGTAACCTTCATGTTGTTTATTCTAAGTTGCTTACACAAATTGTTTGAGTAATTTTCACATTTCATCACCTGATTTAAAACCTATAACACTTTCCATATGGCCAAATGACTTCCCAGCTAAGCATTCTGGTACCTATAAGTAACTAGAAAAGTAATCTCTCTTACAAAGTTTCTTCATAACTGGTGAAGAACAATTACAAAAAGAAACAAACAAATATACAGGGATACCTGTGATATTTTTTTTTGTTATTTAATAATCTGGTTCAACTGTCCTAGAAGAAACATAGCCTTTGTCACCAAATACTTCAAACCAAACCCACCAGTTAAGTTTTCAAGTTTACCACTGACTGTATTTTACATAGATCCACTCCATTCATGGTTTGCTGAATCATAGCAGGTAAACGTTTTTCCAAGAACTAAGCTAAAACAGAACTAGATTTGCCACAGGTTTTATATACAGCATGCATCAAAAGTCATAATTCAGTTTCATGGTAAAAATATCCCATACATTAATTACTATAGTGGACTTTTCCTGGATACATTACAAAGACCTGTGAAACTCCAATGAGCAAGAATTAAATATTGACATAAGAAGTGCTAACCAACAGTAATAATGGTGTAAAACGAAATGCCAGAGGTGGTAAAATCTTGGCTTAATATATGCTTAGTTTTTGCAAAACAAGAGGTTTCTTCAGGAATGGTGTGAAAAAAGCCTTTCATTGAACTTCACGTTGTAGTTCTCTATTTGGCTACCACGCCCTGCTGTGGAAAACCTACAATCACATAGTGCTCTCTAGTGGCTGTCAGTCAAAAAAAACCTCTGCAGGATGCAATCCCAGGTTTGAAATAGACAAAATCATCAAAATATTCAGCTGCTCTTTTAGTCAGCTACATCTCACTAAAGGAACACTGCTTCTGAAAGAGGATCAAACCTAGGACATGGGCAGCCCTGTCTTTGCAACAGCCTGGAGAAATGGGCCTGAAACACCTTAAGTTACATTTAATCAGACATGACATTTTGAATGTCAATTAGAAAGTAAAAACAAAAACTCAGTTTAAATGAGATTAAATTAGGCATTTTTGTATGACTTCAGACTCGTTGACCTCACATCTTTAAAAACTCTCAGGAGTACAGAGTGGTTTAAGGCACAGAGTCAGGTACCACATGATGCAGAAAAAATGGTGAATAATAGTTACATTCCTTCTCTTGCAAGTGTGATCACATTCCTGCATGTTTAATAAATTGCTGTGGAACTCTTTCAACAACAAACTTTAGCACCTTGTCCAGATACATGAGCTGGTCAGTGGATATGAAGAGCATTGGTGTCAGAGTTTGTACAATTATTAGTTAAGAAATTTTTAAGTCTCAGGAGAGAGAAGGCACTTGTATTTGCTTTCACTGTGTGCACTGACCCAAGCCTTGTTCCTTCTCAAAGTCTGAATTCCATTACACGAATGCAAATATCGATGTGTCTGGAATTATACAGAAAGACATTTAACCCATTTCTTGATACTTTAGTATACTCAGTATCTCACAGACTGCTATCAAAAGAGAGGACCTTCTGACTCAAACTGCAGTTGTGCCAGGTTTCTTCCTCCATCTAGACCTTGCAGTTGAGACAACCACATTTGTGCATTTTGGGTGCTATTTTGGGTTAGTAGAACAGTACTCTTTTACCGTGCTTGAAACAGAAGTCATGAAACACGCCTGGGGCCATCAGACTTCTCCCTCCCCATGAGCTTTTCACACAGGAGCTTCATGTGAAGCCAATGCAGAGCACAGGGAAAAATCCAAGTTCTGGGATGCTAAGACCTGGAATATTGCATCCAGCTCTGGAGCCCTCAGCACAGGAAGGACATGGACCTGATGGAGCGGGTCCAGAGGAGGCCACAAAGATAATCAGGGGGCTGGAGCACCTCTCCTATGAGGACAGGCTGAAGGAGCTGGGATTGTTCAGCCTTGAGAAAGACCTTCCAGTACCTGAAGGGAGCTTATAAAAAGACAGGAGAGGGCCTGTTTACAAAGGCCTGTAGTGAAAGGACGAGTGGATNGAAGAGCATTGGTGTCAGAGTTTGTACAATTATTAGTTAAGAAATTTTTAAGTCTCAGGAGAATACTGGAACAAGTTGCCCAAGGAGGTAGTTGAGGCCCTGTTCCTGGAGACATTCAAGATGAGGGTCTGAGCAACCTCCTCCAGTTGAAGGTGTCTCTGCTCTCAGCAGGGTGGTTGGACTCGATGACCTCTAGTGGTCCCTTCCACCCCAGACATTTCTATGATTGTATGATTCTAAGACAGATGATGCCTGTGGAGCGTTCCGGTTTACTGGGCTGACCCTCTTTAGGAAGTTCAGCTCATCATACAGCCAGCAATTGCAGCTGTCTGGAACCTGCATGTACCACACCCCAGTAAAACTAAGACAAAAAGTTAGGATTGCTTACTTGACTCTTGTTTTATGTAGGAATTCCTTTAAATAAATACATTTAGGTGCATTTTTCAAAACTGAATGGCCAAATATTTGTCTCTTAGAATTTCACAGTATATTTATTGATTGCAAAAAGTACAAGAGGTCAGAATACTGTAAGTGAAAGGGAAATTCTGGGAGCATCCAAGTCAACCATCCTTCCCCTCAGTGTTGAAATATGAAGCGTCCCAGACAACTAACCCACATTCCATTTCAATGCCAAGTCAGTGGGAGTTCAGGGAAATGTACTAAAAAAAACCTACGCTGAATTATTTTTAAAATAGAGCAACATGGAAACATAAAAACACATGGCTTCTGCTACCACTTTTGAACTGAATCTTGTGATCAAGAAGAAAATAACATTGTGGAGCATTCCAGTGTGACTTCTAACATATAGAACTTAATTTTCTTAACCTTTCACAAATCTTTTCTCTACAACTGTTTTGAACTATGCTTTATTTCTACTTTTATACCACAGTGTAAGATTTGTAACGTAATTAAAAGATGTGAAAAATCCAGTATGAATATATATTAGCTATTAGTCTTTAGAATCCTAGATAAAGTAAAAATTTGGGTAAGTCTGACAGTACTTCTCAGCCTCCATCATCACAATAATATAACCCCATAATACTTTGGGAAAATCTGTGATATTAAAGCAATGGAGAATTGCTTCTGTCATAGCTGACTTTCTCAAGACCTCTGAAGTCCTGGTATAGAACAGTCTGACAGAAGACTATTATCCTCTGCCCACAGTATCTGACACATTCCCATAACCATTGGACTGTTAATACAGTTGTAGTAAAAGATAAAAAAAGAGATAAATTATACTTTGAGATTTGTTACATCAGATGCACAAAGGCTAGATGGCAAAATTACCCTTTAAAATAATTACATAATTTCTATAGTTCCCTGGTAGGCATATCAATAATTTCCTCCATACAACAATGTTTCATCAGAGTATTCTCTCAGCTCCATCAGATATTTATTCAGCCAAATAAAGCACAAATCACTGAGCATAAAAGCACTAATGAGTTTGTGGTATTATCCATTAGTTCTGTGATTTCCTTGACAGCACAAAGGATTGCAGACTGCCAGTTATAATTAAATAGAGCTCCTTATGGTCTTAAGCAGAGCTCCTTGTTGCACTGGGTAGGAAAATGCAGGTTAAAATCCAAGAGTGCTACAAAATGGACCCAAACCTGGTCCTAGTGACTGTGTTTTACAGAACTGGAAATATCTGTGTAAGCAAAATGCATATGACATTTGTGTTGGGCAGAATAGACAAGCTATGATGTACTTACATTGTCAGCTAGTCTTCTACTCAGGAAATCCAGTAGGAAGCCCACATGAAAATTTAAGAAGTACATACTCTATCATTCAGATGAACAAATATAGCACCTTTCCAAATGGAGAAAAAGATTCATTTTGACAGCAACAAAGCCAAGGGAGAAAGAAGGTAAAATGTTAAAATAATTCATGACTTCCAAATGATTTTTGAAGAAACAAATCTACTGGCATTGTCCCTGACTGATCTAATGAGGCTTATTTCCACTTCATTCTTTCTGAGGGGAAAAAACCAAACCAACAAACACCACCAGTAGTAAAAAAAAACCTGCTTGCCAGTTCACTAAGCAAGGGTAGAGTTACCTAATACCACGGATCATCCAATCTCTTAGCTGTATGGACACGTACTTCCAATGCACATGCCTACAAATGACCTGCGAGATTTCTAAGTGGTCATTCATGTGCATAATTATCTGAATATTTAGCAAAAAAAGCATTCCAGGTCTCTGTATTTCAAATTGTGTTAGACTAAAACATTTTTAGACTGCGTGTTGATAACAAAAATGTTACATCCAAAGTCCTTCTAATACTTCCTTAAATCCACTGCTCACTGCAGCATTTCAGAGTGTTTCCCAAATCCACTGGTGAGTTACAAGACTGCTTTGCTAGAATATCACTTCTGGTGTAATCACATGACAAGAGAAGTTTGCCAACAAAGTCCCCATAGATCATTCTTGTACAACACACCCTACTGAGCTCGTAATTTGCAACCCTGCCAGTTGTGCTGATACAAGTCATCATCTGACCATACAGAAAATCTGATCACCAACATAAACCAGGTTAGAAGCAGCACTAAAGAAGGAGGACTGAGCTTAAACATTCATCTTTTCATTGATTCAGTTTATACCACAGTCCCACAATTATGTTGGCACAACTGATGGACACAACTACAATGGACACAACAAGCAGGTCGAAGCAGAACTTCTGAAACCAAATTACTGTTGAAGTCACTGTGTCCTGTAACTGAATCCTACTGAAGACAGACTCCTGCCTTGCAAATACTAATTAAGTACATATTCACAAATGCTGGTTCAGAATTTTTCTCTTTAGTAAATTCACCAGAAATAGTGTTTTTAAAATCCTACTTGCACTTTTATGCCAGTGTGGCACATAGCCTAGAAAGGAGCTTTGCGATAACCATCTGGAATTTGACCTCACTGGGAGAGTATGACAGGCAAGATCTGCATTTTACTCGATGAATAAAGATGTTGAAGGATTTGTTTCCAAAAACAGGAGATCAAAGCTGCATAGTCTGAAAGTGTTCAGCTGATTACAGTCTGCTGCTGTTTGGAAGCCAGGCTGGCGAAGTGTATCTCACAATAGACTGTGGGACAGAAATTTCCATGATCTCCATCTTTGAAGTCATGAAACAGAAGATCCATCAAATTCCATCTTGGGCTAGCTTTCAGATTAAAAGTTCCCTATAATTCTAGAAAAACAACCACTATCTCTGTCCATCAAACAAGTTGCTTAAATTGCTAAGAAGCCTGCCCTTCCAAAATTTGCAGCAAGATGGCATCTGAGCCACCAAGAAACACCATACTAAACTACAATACAGTAGATGAGCAGATTGTTTTAAGATTGCTTGCTGTCATAGCAACATACACAACTGTCCAAAAAAAAAGATTCGTAAGAAGAAAAGCTTAGCTGTTACTGAAGAATGATTCCTCAGAAAGATTTACTACAGCTGCAAAAAAGCAGAAACAACCTCCACAGCAATAACCTTACTGCATGTTCTTATTTGCCTAAATGAGGATGCAAAACTCTACATAAAGCCTCACTTCATCTCTTAATAAGCAGTAACTTCACTATGTAGGAATGGTATTCAGTCCTAGTTTTCCTTAAAATTAAACTAAAAATTCCTGGAATATATTTGTAGCTGTTCTGCTTCCCAACTCTTGCTTCAGGAGCTGGTGAAAAGGAAACTAAATGGATGGAACCATCCCAAGGTTTACTCTGGCCCAGACACATAAAACCAGGTAACACACAGAAGCACTCAGAGAAGTAGGAACATGTACCATAGAGTGACCACTGTGTTCCGCCCTGGCGAAGCTTGAACAGCAAGCTTAATTCTCTCCAATCAGTTCTGTGCACAGCAGCTCCACTGACTCTGGTGTTACATCAAGTAACTCCTGGGGAGTCATGGAATACACAACTTCAATCTCAAAACATAGTGTGCTGGTAACTTGGACCTCCTGCGAGATGCTTGTAAATCCTTATTATTGTGCCCTTCTCTAGAGTTCAGGTCCCCAGGTACAGCAAACTGTGATCTATTGAAGGAAGCTCTGTCACTAGTTTCACCTATCCCTGACCCCCAGGGTATTTTAACTCTCCAAATGCCAAATGTATTGTGTATTGAGGTCACCGTGTGAAATACCGGCCGAAGTTCTGTGTTACACAAGGACAGGTGACATCGAAATCCCACTGAAGTAAATGCTGAAACTTACACTAACGTGAGTGGAATCAGAATTTTGTCCTGCCACATTTATGTTGCAGATTCCTCAGCTCTCATCCAATTAGCAGAGAACACCAATTTGCTCTCTCCATTTCTGCTGACAACTGAATGATCTTTGCTATTTTCATTTATTTGAAAAAGTCATACATCAAATTTATTCCAGATTCGGCAACAGCAAGATGAGGTCTGAATTAGAATGTACTGCCTGAATACAATACATAATAAAAAGAAAGGGCATCTCTGATAAGGGCAGAAGTTATCCACACTGATCCCTGAAAAAATAAGCTCTGTTTCTTCTAAAACACAAATACTTCCAACAGCAGAGCATAAGCAAAACAAACATTTTTTTCCTTTTCATGTATATTTTCCTAATGAAAGTGCTGAAAATAGTTATTAAAAAAGGTCTACATATTTTCTAAGCAATTTACCACTTCTAAGGAAAAAACAAACACCACTATGATAATGAAAATATAATGTCTCCCTTGCAGCACTGTGCTCCTGTATCATTTACCCTCTGAGAGGTGGAACACAAGATCCAGTGATGTGAATGAGATACATGGAAAGCACAGGAACTGCAGCAGCCCGCGTACTGTATGGAGATTCCAGTAACACTGCGTATCTTGATCTTATGAAACATGCTGATATAAAATAAATCAATCAATCACATAATGTACTAAGTGTAGGTATGTTATGGTGATGGCTAATACTTAAAATACATGTGTACAAATATGATTTACTCATCTGTTCATTGTTCCATACATCTGAAAAAGTCTCCCTGTTCCATAATAGAGAAAAGACAAAGTATGTCAAAGGACTAGACTGCAACTATGGATAAACCTAAGAGATGGGTTAATTTCCACCACTGATGTAAATACTGTTTCATGCCTTCTCCATTCGTACAGGAGATCACACTGCAGCTAAGAAGGAAGATGCCTGCCTTCTTCCTTCCACACCACAATACTTTCCCAGATATGTGCCCACCTGCTCTTGGGACAACCTGATCAGAATTGCTTAAATCAGACTTTCATAAGCAAGAGTCAAGTGGTCATTTTTTTGTAATCCAAAAACCAATTAGTAGCAGATTTTAAGTTTTAGGCATTTGTGAACTTCCCCCACTTAATATACTAAGTCAAATATAGCTTCCATCATTTTTCTCTCTTCTTAATACATTCAACTGATTTTGAAACATAAATAATGAAAAGAAAATAATACATCTAAGAAAAGCTGACAGACATGAGTGCTCAATGAAAGGGTAGTGTTAGTGAAGCACTCAGGTACTTGAGGCGTAGCATGCAAGATGAGAACTGGCAAAGGTCAAGCTTCTGAACATAGTGCATGCAACCAGACAGAACAAAGAGAGGAGGTAAACACAACAGTCAGATACCAGCAAATCTGCCACAGTGCCTGTTAAAGTCCGTAAGAGTTTCAGGATCCCAGCCCTAGAAGCATGAAAGGGAGACCAATTGTTTTCCTAATTAAGTCCCATTGGATCTAAATCACTCCTCCCATATTTCTTCTTTGCTGGACACAAAGTGAGGAAGGTGCCTTAGCAAGCTGAGACTGGTACAAACCCTCACCAGCTTGTGCTGGCTATTTTTAGTGTGAAGAAAAGTTCTAGATTTAAAAAAAAAATCAGTTATGACAGAAATCACCTGTTTACTTGTGGAATCAACTATTTACCTGTGGATTGTTAGCAAGAAAAGGGCTAAACAAACATAGAATAAAGCAGTTTTTAGCTGCTTGGAAATTGGGAGAGTGGCCTGCCCTCCTCGCCTTACTACATCGGGAGGGAAACAAAGTTCTGTCAACAGTCGATATGATCAAACTATTAACTATCAGTGGTATGCAGTTGTTATATGGGCTTAAAATGTTTTCGTAAAATGAGGTTCTCGATTCTACGGAGCTGAAGTTAAACTCCAGGGTCAAGTACCTGCCAAATTGAGGTGAATCCTGGTTAAACCTGTCGGGTTTGCGGACGGGGCAGGGCTGGGATTGTTGCGTGGAGCCTTCTCAGCCCCACCCACCGGGCTGGACGTGGCAAACACCGCGGAAAGCCTCAGCCCTTGGGCAGGCTGCGTGAAACCTCTCCCGGCGGGGACTAAACGCCTGGGTTTCCCCGGTGGGCAGCGGACGGTTCCCCTGCGGAGGGACGCCCCTCAGCGCCAGCCCGCCTTAGCTCTGCGGAGCACGCGCGTAGCACGCGCGCAGCCGTTACGCGCTGTGACGTCGCGGAGAGCGCGGCGCACCCTGCCGCTCGCGCTTGGTGCCGCGGGATAGGCTGGGGGGCCCGCGGGGAAAAAGCGATT
>VWZY01008457.1:1210434-1347012 GCA_013399075.1 Chloroceryle aenea | reverse complement strand
CTAATTTATTACTTTCATGGGGTGGGGGGAAATAGGGGCTAATAAAGCAGGCTGTTTGCATGGGATCACCATGGAGACGGGGGGAAGCAGAGTCATAATTAAACGCTTTCTCCCCACAAGAAGGTAATTTTCACTTCACAGGGAGAAGCGTAATCTTCTTATGAAGTGTAGGCACAGAGGGTGGTGCTCAGGGGACACAGCCGAATCGCTAGCACATAAATAGAATACTGCGATTAGATTTTTTTTTTTTGCTTTAACAACGGCTAATGGTGTTTTCAGCTTAACTTCACTTTGAGGAATAATTCTAAATGTCTGTTGATGGTGATTCAGTAATTGCAGACTGTCAGAATCTAAGCAATGATGACCCTTGTAGAAAAAAAAAACCCCAAACACCCAAGAAATAACTACATCACTTTGATGTGATGTGATGGCACAGAGAGGCACAACAACAAGCTGGAAGCAAAGGCTAAGAGCCAGTTTACTCTCAGTTGATCTGACTACATGGTCATACAAGAACTGGGAGGTTTCTTTACGAGAAAAGGAGTAATCAAAACAGCATCAGACAATGAATGGGGTGTTGCTCATCACTGCCCATTATACTGAACTCTAACTCTAGAAATGGGTTTGGGTTTTGGGTGAGGCATGATGAGCCTGAATGCAATTTTGGCTTGAACTTTAGTTCTGTCCTTTTTCAGTTTACTGAGTAAATAAAATCTTCTCATCCCTTTCCACACACCTGCTATAGTGCTTCCTTCTGAGCCACTGAGGATATTAATATTTGTAACTATTTTAAGCTCCTCTATTTATTTTTTTTATCAGGCAATTCTGAGCACCTTGCTCTGGAGTGAAATACAAATTAAATTAAGGCAAACAGTAGATGATTTATCTCTGATGCCCAAGTGTTCTGATACCCTAAGTGAAGGGAACAAAGGACTCTTCTAACATGAACTGCTCGACTCACTCCCAAAGGGGCAATCTTGACTGAAAGAGGAATGTATGTTTCTGCCATTTGATTTCTGGAAGCAGAAGTGACTAATGAAAGGAAAGCATATGCAATCTCAGTTTTAATTCCTCTAAATTATTTTATGCTAATTAATTATTTTGGCCTTTGTGAAATATACAACAAAGAGAGTACACAACGTATCTGGCAAATAGACAGAGATATAAACATTATTATGCTATTTGTAAGAACTATCAATACTAAGTAGCATTTTTTCCCCCCCTAATACAGACTTATTGGATAAGACAGTGTCCTAGTGCATGGCAGAAGCTGTACTAATACATAAGAGAAGATGTGTTTTATGGCATCGTGTTATACATACAATACATGAAGACAAACAAAAGGTGATACATGCATACGTTTTTAGTCCAGGTAGTATAGATGGTTAGCAGAGTTAGCATGTTTGGTAAGCTTTTCAGGTCCTAAAATTGTTTATCAAATAGTATTGGACATCTGTGTACTTCAAAATGATAAAATATGACATAAATGACTTAAATGGTATTTACCCTACAGTGTTCTAAGTTATCACATACTGTGAGCAATTCCATACAACTGGCTACTGAAAAAATGAAATACAATTTATATTACTGTGAGAATTATGGCTCCTAGATGGCATAATTGTAATTGATCTTTATTATTCTGGAAAATAATTTTACTATTTTTATAATGCCAACATAACCACTTATGAGGCCCTGAGTCAAAAGGAAGTCTCAGAAGCACTAGATGATACATACAAAGTTTGTGTTTACACCTAGCCCTGCTTGAAGACAAACCATGTAGAGAAGAAAGTCTGAGCATGTAGGAATCTTTGTTAATTTAAAAACTAAAATAATTTTCATTACCACTGAAGTCATACATTTAAATTATGCAGACAAATAAGCCAGTAAGAAAACTTGGATATAAACATTTTTACTTTTATATGGCATTTGAATGATACTGTATTCCTACTGCACTCTTGTTTTGCAACATTTTCTTGAATGCATGATGTGGTCCAAGGTTATTCTGCACCAATTCGTTTGGCTCTGTCTACTACAGGAATGTCTATCAAGGTAGAAAATGTGGTAAAAGAGGAAGCCAGCCTGTTAGTCTAAAGATTTTTCTGGTGTTCATGTAGCTTTATTTAAAGGCATAATTTACATTCCTCTTCTTGACCTCTACAATTAGAGTATTTAGCTTTTTTAACTCAGCTTTATAGAGGAAATTTCAGTGACATAGCTGAGAAGGTAGAGGTGGCAGTATACAGCTTTTCTTGTATTTACTTAGGAAAATTCTCTGATGCAATGCTTCATTTTCCTTTCTCTCTTGAAATGCCAGCTTAACCATTGTACTGACTGTACACAGCATGGCTACAAGACTTGCTGGCTTGCACAAGTTGAGAGTCATCTATCACTGCACTATATAATCTCTTTAGCTAATACTGAATGATGTAAACATCACAGTCAAGGAACTCAGGATGAGCAAACTGCAGATAGCAACTGTTAGTTCACTACAGTTGCTCTGGCTTTCACTTGCAGTTTTTTAATGAACTATTGCTTGAGGTCAAACCTCAAAGGGAGGTTCCAGTGTGAGAACTAAGATGAGGGTTTTTTGGTCGTGGTGGTGTTTGTTTTTTTGGTTTTTTTTTTTTTTAACTAGGACTTCATCTTCTTCCAGCATGAGATGCTGATTTTTGAGAAGTTCTGGACACTCATCATTCTGACTGATGCCAGCAGAAGCTGCCATTACTCCAAGCCTTGAACAAGCAGGGCTTCATGATAAAGCTTCTTATCTAGTGTGCTTTTCTTCACAAAACATTCACTGTAGAAATGAAAAGCTGTTTTCTAACTTTGATTTACTAGAA
Organism: Chloroceryle aenea; assembly: GCA_013399075.1. NCBI lineage: Eukaryota > Metazoa > Chordata > Aves > Coraciiformes > Cerylidae > Chloroceryle > Chloroceryle aenea. Next base: position 1,344,172 of record VWZY01008457.1, on the reverse strand, counting down.
CAGATGTAATCTTTACAGACTACAGTGAAGTCATCACATGTAAAAAACTTTAAAAATTAACACATTCCACTGTGATCTTATCAAATGTTCCTGTAGTAACATCAGATAAACAAGGTGCTCAGTAAACTAGACAAGAGGCAGTTAATAGCTATTTATTCTAAACCAGAGATACAAATTCACTGATTTAGAACATTCACATGCAACTTTAATTCAATAGCAGCTCTGCAGAGTGATCAATTAAGATGTGGCAGTCATGGTCTTAGAAGAAAATAGAGACTTTGGTTATCTGTGCAGGCTCTACTGACAAATAATTTTCTCTAGAAGTTAAATGGTGCCTAGAGTTCCATTGGTAGTGTAGAGAATACTGGAAACAGTATAACAACATAAGAAGGAATTAATGTTTCTTTGTTTGTATTGAATCAGTTGTTTTCTCCCTATAGACAATATAACACATTTCAGCCTGTGATTTAAGTGAACTGTTTCATGGCCACTGAGCAATATTTTATGGGAATTGCCATAGTACAGCAAAGACTGGACTTCAGATTCTAGTCTTTATTTAAGTGCACTGTCACACTGAGTGAGCAAGCTTTAAAAAGGAGTATGTCCTGAATTTGAGAAACACACATCAAAATACTTATGTCTTCCTTAACTATAGACTGTCTCTAGACTGTGCTGTTGTTAAGAAAGTGAATTTCATTTTCCTTATTGTGCCATGACTTAATGCCAGATTCACAGGAGAAGAATTACAATTAACACAGCTGTCATTTGGAAATCCTCAAAGGAAAGAATTCTAAAACCAGTAGCAACCTTCCTTTTGGCCATTAAGATAGATGTTTGAAATCCCATTGTTTTCACTGAGTTTGGGAGAAGGCCAGAATATCCAGATTTGGTATAGAAAGATGCAACTTGATTGTAAATCTGGGGTTACATCTGAGCTGAAAAACTACTCTAGAAAATATCACAACCTCCTATAACATCAAGGGGAATATTTTGAGGCAGATAAAGTTTAAAAAATGGTAAAATGCTAGTTAAGGTCTAACTAAAAAGTTTAAAAGTTAATGGAACATGAGTTAGGTGGCAAAAGACAGCAATCACTTAAGAAAACATAATGCAAAGAGGGATTTCATTAATGCCAGAGATTATGTTTTTTCCTTCTCACCTCTCTTTACCCACCTCCAAACTTCCAGGTAAGGATCAAGAGATAGAGGAGAGTCTAAAAGAGGGCAGGGGTATGAAATTCAGGACAGATTTCAGTATCATCATCTATTTGAGAGACAGTTGCAGGAAGCCAAAATATTGCTCTCATTATATCCTTCCATCAGTCACAGAGCACAGAAAAGATTGACAATCTCATTTGATTTGTAGTCATAAAAGATAGGGCTCCACAGCCTGAAGAAGAGCTCACCATGTCAAAACTCTGTACTACTTGAGGAGATGCAGACAACCATGACAATGTGTGAAAATGTCACACCCCCCACTCCCCCCTCCCCAGTTCTGGGATAATCCATTTTAATTTGTACAAGCATATGTTGGTGCCATCATGTTTTGCTCTCTGTGCTACTACTTTTCCTCCCTGGCACCATGCAACTAAAGAATGCATTTTCAGGACTGACATTACTGAGGTCATCACCAGACCCTGCCAGTGGTCCATCATATCTTCCTTCTCCTCCAGGCTAGGATCTGTACTGAAGCAAGGAGCTGCTGTGGTGCAAGCAGTATTATTAGATCTTGTTAACAGCTATATTAACAGAATTTCTTGGCATTCTTGTTGGAGAAGACTGAGGAAGGGAGCTTCTCAGCCTCCACACTGTTTGCTGTGGTGTACTTCAAGATCTGACAAGAATACTTCAGAATAGCTCTTCTAGAGATGTACAACTATGTCACTACCAGACCCTAATTCTCTTTTTATTTCTATTACTACCACATGTAATGAGCAGCACCGTGCACTGAGTTAACTCAAGGAGAGAACAACTGCATACAATTTAAAGCTCCTTCATCACTGTTTCTAGTTATAATTCAAAAGTGTTGTAGGAGGAAACATACTTTTAAGTATTATTCTAGGATGCTGACAAGAGAATTGAGGCATTATCTTCCTTTTACATTCTCTTTGTGTTGAAGTATGACCTGTAACCTCACAGAATCTCACAGGCAGTATCACGACATCAGCCATCTAAGTAATGCCTAAGGAAAGTTGTAACACAATAAAACATCACAGCCAGGAATACTCTATTCTAGGGGGTTTTATTTTTTAAAGCTGTAACATATCCTGACGAGACTGTGCACATTCCCTTCCTCCCTTCATATGCCTGTCATTGTTTTCTCAGCTTTTTAGGGTTGATTTGTGCTGCTAAAGATTTTAATTAACACTTGTTGCTGACATATTTGTTCCTTCAACACGTTTGCTCAGTCTGAGTCTTGTGCATAGTGCTAGGGGCTTGTTAGCCATTGGATAGCTATGCTTTTCCCTCTTAACCATCATGTCACTGGTAAAGTGCATGATGTTGGAAGCTACTGCCAAGGGAGGGAGGTCTGAAAACTCAAAAGCATATCAAAAGTAAAGTAGAATAAGTTTGGGCTGCAGGTGCTCGTAAGGAGCAAAGGGAAGGCAAAGGAAAACAGGGGTACAACTGGAGAGCAAACTGGTGCCAGCTTTCTGAATCTGGTCTAGTGATTTTTGCTGCAGATCTATTAACTCCAGGCCCATAATTCAGAAAATTGTGTAATTCTGTTCTTAACTTAAAACCACGTGCTTCAGACAAAAGGGAATTGATAGCAGAGTGAGCACCGGGACAGAAAAAGATGCTCTTGATGCCCTGCCTGTCAGTTGGCTGGTACTTTCATCCTTTCGTAGTAATTTACATCACTGCAACTAAAATCAGGGACCTGTAGCCTTATCTGTGAGGTCTTCAGTCATTGCATAGATTTTTTAAATTGATACCAACGCTTGAGCCAGGGCACCTCTGAAATGTTTGTGTGTGGTTTTGTTTGGTTTTATTTTTTTGGTTGTTGTTTTCCTTTCTTTTTAATCAAAAGTATTTTGGTATCCATTTAATTTTCCTATATCAACAAGTCTGTTCTGTTAACAGAGGATTTTTATCCTGCATCATATTTCTTCTGAAATAGGAAGTGTACTAGGTCTCCTGTGTCCTTTTCCAACACTTAATTTATAATCAAAACTAAATAAACTAGCCAGTGCTTTTTCTTCAGTTTATAACTTCACCCTAAGTTGCATATATATAAATCTTTCTGGTATTTTAAGTTCTCTTATTCAAAGTCAGAATGTTTCTGTTCCAATCCAACAAAAGAAACTTACCCTTCCCCACAGAATGGGGAGTATTATCAGGAATACTCAGCAGAAACTAGAAACATGCAGGATATTAGTTTAGCTAATATCCCATTTCCCATTTACATTGACACACAAATTTCAGTCCTACAAGGCTCCCCAAAACATTTGTTTTTGTGGGAATGTAGAGTTAGAGGATTTTTAATTTCATAATGTGAGAAAAATCATCGCCATATTAGCACGTGCTTCAATGTGAGTTACACTTTACTAATGGTCTGTTGTGCTTTTGGGAAGGTGTTTTTCTTTCTCAGCAATCCCTAATCCCTTGCTGATCTGATCTGTCCTGGACCCAAGTACCTGTGATGCAGAGAAACTTCACTGGAAGCACAGAACTCCTTTTTTTTTTCTCTATCCTGCAGTAGAAAATCTCCTACCTCACCTCTCCCTGGTGCATGACTCATGCATGGAAGCTCTTCTCCAGCATTTTCCAGGAGGGGAGAGTAATCTATTTCTGGAAAGGAGAATGGGCACCGTGCACTTGAACAGGCTGCATAGGTGGGACTTGCTAGATGTAGATTCTATTGCTCTGAATGGGTAATTTTGGTACCACATATATTTAGATTTGGGACAATGGTGGGGTATCATGATGTGCATTACTCAGTGAGCTAGCTGCATTATGCTGGTTGCCTCGGTATTTTACTTCCTGGAACTCTCAACTGCTTTGCTTTTGAGGATTCAGGAGGTAGGTTGATGAACTTAAGTTTTAATGCTACGTCTGTAGCAGTTAAATGACTCTGCTCCTTTGCTACAAAGCCCCAGTGCCCTGCTCTTCTGATATTCCAGATGCTTGGTGCTTCTCTTATTCTCAGTGCTACTAGCCAAACCCTTGGGACTGTAAATGATTAGGTCTCAACTTGAGTATCAGAGTTAGAGTAGGTAGTCTATCACACATCAGTTAAAAGCTTTTTCACTGGTTATCTGATCTAAGAGTTTCTATTATCTCTTGTTGAATCAGAATTAATTAGTTCTACAATGTCTTAAATATTCTAGCTCTGCTGGTTCCTGGAAATCCTTTCTCATGCAGCAGAAGGAACCTAATTATATGCATAGAAGTTCTTTCTTTACACTTCTGTTTGGCTGCAGCAACTAATCTTTGGCATTAAAAGCAGCAGGGATGACATTTCATGCTGTGCAAACAATGCAGGATTTCTTTTTTAATTTTTATATTGATATCTAAATAGAACGTTTGCATCTTATAGAACTAAGTTTTATGTCTTAAGTGTATATAACCATGAAAGTAAGCTTTATGAGTGAAAAAGGGCTTTGCCAGAGTTGCAGTATCTCATACACCACACGGAGAAGTGTTACAGTCTCTTGTATGCTCTCTACAAAGGGCATTTCTGTTTCCCTCCTAAACTTTTCCGTAGTTTTCATGCATCATAAAAGAACTATCACAGATTACAAAAAAGATTCAGGCTCAGATTCTCCAAACACAGATGTCTCATCTGAGAAATACCTATGGGCTATGTCTGAAATAATGCGTGATTGTGCTGGTTGCTGTGCAGCATATAAAGAGAAACTGTTCCCATTTTTTTTTTTTAGTTTACAATCTAATTTGAAAAAGACAGAAAATGGTGAAAAAAAAAATGAAGTGTTCTTTATATTTTACATAAGGGTAATTGATCTGCAATTAATTGTCTTCTCTCAGTGTCTGTAGGAAGCCAGTGGCGCCGGTGGAAGTTGACTCTGGATTTCTGTAAGGCTCATTCCCATATATTAACCACAGAAGTCATATAGAGCAGTACTACTGTTGTGATCCATGCTCCTTATGGATCTAGGAGTCTACTAGTCAAAAGATGGAAAAAATGGAGAGAAGAAGAAGTATTTTGTATAGAAAAAGAAATCTGTTCTCATTGTATGATTAGAAAACTTCTGAAACTACTCTCTGAATAATGTTACCCCCAGGACAAATCACAGGCAAGCGTGGTCTCTCACATGGAGATTTAGGACATGTGTTAAAAGTCCTTAGAGATTCAGTCTTTTTACTGAATAACCTTTTTACCATGGGATTTTTGATGAAAGATGGACAGGGATTCCTAACTACCTTTTAATACTTCTCCTTCCTCTTTGAAATTGATTTGCCTTCTAATGACCTTTTTTTGATATGACAAAACATGATGGGAACTTGACAGAGAAAACTTAAATCAGAAAATATGTATTTGTCCATACTTCCCTGCCCAGCTTTGGGCAGGTGTATGTACACATATACACCAGTTTCAATAAGGACAGAATTTAAAGGAAAAAAAATAAAGGAAAAAAAAGAGATATCAGCATAGCATGCACCCCCCTCCTAAGTTAGACAGCATGGGCACTTGAACGGAATGGGAGTAACTCAGTGAGTCAGGTCGTCTGCAGAGTATGGAAACCCTGGCTTATCTTTCTCTCTTTAATGATACAGGCTTTATTTGAAACAAAAGTAAACTCTCTATTGAATCATAGAATACCAGGTTGAAAGGGACCTCAAGGATCATATAGTCTAACCTTTCAAGGTAAAAATAAAATAACAATTAAAAAACCCTAAAATTAAATGAGATGGCCCATCAGCCTGTCAATCTGTCCAGTGTAGAGGAATCCACCACTTCCCTTGGGAGATTATTCTTACCACACTTCGAAAATGTAATGAGTTATATAATGCTTAGAGTCATGTTTATCTAGAAACCTGTTTATTTTAGCAAGTTAAGTAACAGTATTCATCTCTCACAATCTTCAGTTTGGGGACTCTGTTTCAAGACTGTCCAGTCCATGCTGTAATGAATGAGCTACACCATTTATTTATTTATAACATTCTGAAACCAAATTGTGGCTTTGTAATTTTAAAATTTAATGTGTAGAATTAATTACCCTGGTTTCTCTAAGCAGGTTAGATCTATAAAGAGTAAGTGAAGCTAAATATGATACCTTCAGTTTGCTTCCAAATGTAGCTAGAGTCTGTATGCTAATACAATGGATTCTTTGTGCCCATTAAATCCCATGCTTTTCTTTGAAATTCAAGTTGATTTACAGTTTAATGTATATACTATTCATACATGCCCTGGAGAGCACATCATATAACTACTTGATGCAGGTCAATAGCTTCATGCTCAAGTCTGCATTAATATTTCAGTAAGATAATCTTAATCAAAGGGTATCCTATCTTGCTCTCTCTCCTGTAATCACACAAGGTTCACGCACGCAGATCTGTGATTATGACTAAAGAAAGCCACATCCTTATACAGAAAGCACTTCATGATTGTTGTGTATAATGAAGAGACAGTTCTTGTGTTAACTTCTTACTCTATCTTTTTTTTTTCAACATCCTCAAACTGTTCCACTTCTGCATAACCAGCAACTGGACATAGATGACTGCATGAAGCTTTGAGCCTTTTCTGAGGGCTGCTGCATCCCTTGGGCAATGCAGTCTTCCCTGTGCCTTGCCTCTATTGATCTATTGTGAATGCCTGTCACATTTCATTCAGTTGCTTGCAGAAGTCTGCATCTTATCTCTTAACTAAACAGCCTGTACCAAGATTTGGGGTTTTTTTATGCTTATAAGAACAGAAGAAATGCTCTACTGGGTCAGAACTGTGGTCTATCCAGTCTAGGACAGTGTTCTTCACTGTGCCAGTAGAAGATGCTATTTAGGGAGAGCGTACTTGGCTTGAAGCTTGAGACAGGCTGGAAGCAAAGCAAAGGGTGGCTGAATGAGCTCATGTGAACACCATATGAAAAATTCAGGGTAAGTCTTCTGTGTCTGACTTCAAATAACATACACAGGTGTTAATGCTTCAGGCAAGTTTGCTCAGAATCTAGAAGCAGCCCTGCTTGTTTGGGGGAATTCGGACAAAACATTAGCAGAAATCAGTCTCCAAGAGAGTATCTTAGCTCTTGCAAGTACTTTTTAATTCTTTCATCATGAATGATAGAAATTTGTGTAGAATATTTATATAGAGCAAGCATTCTCAACAGAAAGATTAGCCACTGTTTAGAGAAGAATTATACACTTTTCCCAATTTCCTGGTCTTGCTGTGTAAGAGATGAGATTGGTTTGCAAGAAACAACTGAGCTGGAATACCTCAGCTTCCAGAGTCAACTGGAGTATATAACTCTGACTTAAGTGGGTTTCTCTGCAGTCTGTGCTTTGCAGATGGGCTGCTTGGAAGCTCTGCATTTATAATAACGGAACAAAAACTTAGGTTGTTTGTTTTGTTTTGTTTGTTTTTTTTTAATTATAGCAGCTATGCAGACTGTGTAATAGCTTTATGGGAGTGCAGAGGCTTCAAGAAGAGCATCCTGCTCTCAGATATAGCAGGTCAACTTAACTCCAGCTAAAATATTTAATTCCATAACAAATGACTGTTTACTTCTGGAAGGCAAGTGAGCAATTTTATTTTACTCTACAGTACCTAGAAGCAGAGAGTAAGTACTCACGTTAGAATACTATCTATGCAGAGAAAGCTCTAGAAAAAAGAAAATGAAGCCTAGTCCATCAGTCATGTAAATTCTTCACTTGTTCACCATGAGTTTTAAGTGCCTAGTTTCTTGAATAACTCAAGAAAATGAATGGAAAAAAGAAAAAACAACCCAGAACTGAGGTAAACTATGTGTATCACTTCAGATTTCACATACAGTTAACTAGAGAACCTAGCAACCTATAACACTGCTTCCTGCAGGTGAGGCATGTAAGTGAACTTACTGTCATCTGGGATTACATTAAGGACCACAGACCATACTACTATACTGTAAACTATTCATGCTAATTCAGAATTGAATGGTGTGATACAAAAAGTTACATCCTCACTAAAAGCTTGACTCTGCTAGATCTGTAATAGCAAATACCAGCCATTGCCTGGAGCTAGTTTACTTGAACCCTTGCAATAGTGATTTACTTAACAGATAACATGATCAGATGCTTATTTTCTTAAGGCAAACATAGGGTATGTGAATGTCAGGATGGATAGCAAATAGAGTTCTTAGTGTTTTCATGTACATTTTCTGCTGTAGCTCAACCAGAAGAATAAACTGAAAGAAAAGTAAGAGAGATAATTTTAACAAGTAAAAATACGAATAGCTGTCCTTCAAAAATCCAGGATATTGTACATGAATGAAAACATTTTAAGAAGGGTTACATTATTTTTTCACTTTCCTTCCACCTAGTCTGAGTTTATTCTGTTAGATAGCCCTTTTCTTCTGCCTCAGCAGATGCAGCAGCCCCCTGCTCCAGATGCCTTTCTCCTGAATTCTTATTCTGGAAATAGAATGGGTGTTACTATTGTAAAGACAGAAGCCAACAAAGCCTGCTTTCCTAGAGTCTCAGCATTTTCAGCCCTCAGATCTTAAACCATCAAAAATCTCATTTATGACTTCTGACTTAAGACTGGATCCTCTATAGTCTAATGAAGTGCCAGTGTGACTGAAAACTATTCCCTCAGGTCACTTACAGAGTCTCTCCCGTGTGGATGCTTCGGTGTGTAAGCAAAACTGGCCTTACACTGAAGCTTCTCCTACAGGTAATACTTAATAAGGTCACTAGTGTCTTTTTTTTTTATGAGCCATATCCTTTGTTGAAAGTTGCCAGTAAGCTCCAAAGTTATTGTGGGTGACATGAAAAGTGATTAAATAACCCTCGTTTCTGAAAGAAGAACCTCGGAGCAAAGAAAGACCCAAGGAGCTGTTTTCGGTACCATGCTGCTCCATTTATATTTTTTCTCACTCTTGCTTTCATAACAATACTTCTAGGATGTGTTTGGGCTTTATTCCAACACATCAAAGGTCTCTAGTTCTAGCAACCTCTTAGAAAAAACCTGTGCTATGACCTGGGGCGTTTCTCATCTGCCTTATTTGGGAGATATTTTATATAATCAGCTCTTTTGTGTCCTGCACCTGCAGAAAATTCAGTCCATTTCCCATCCCCAAATTGGATACTTATCTATTCCTCTATTTCTTTGCCTGTTGAGCATTTAAAACATATTTTGCAGTAACAATGAAAAACCAACAATAACAAAAAACCCAAACAAACACCACCACCTCCCATCCCACAACCCAAACAAAAAGGACACTGCCAAGAGCTTATGTGTTTTGAGCTAAAGGTTTGTTTGGCTGCTCTAATGAAGTGATTTTAAAGGAGTTATGTTACTGAATATGCTCACAGCAGTTTAGACATCATGGAAATACCAGCAGACATACACACCCTCAAGAGGTACATATGGGATGACGTAGTCACCCAATGCAAAAGGACAGATCTCTCAAAAGGACAGTACACCGAGATATTTTTTCCCCTCATTCTATTAGAAGAAATGAAAGGCTACTTCTGGTGGGTTTAATTAGTTTTTAATTCAAATTCCCTTCCCACCTTCCCTCAAGTGTTTCCCCTGCAATTTGCCATCACAGCATTACTGAAGTCTTTCTTAGATATTGGTAACTGATGTAAAGTAGTCTGAGAACAAAAATTACTTTTGAACAGATCTAAACATATGTATCCGAGTAGAAAAATGCAGAAGTGGATGCCCTAGATCTTAAAAACTGCCTTTCATTTTAAGTAGTTTCTTGAAGAAGGAGGTGAACGTTAGGTATTACATTGTATTTTCAGAAATACTAGTTTTTAAACATCAGAAACCTTTTTTTCCTGCTTTATGTTAATGATCTGATTTTTAGCCTGATAGTGTCTGTTGAAATGAAATCATACAGACTTAGAAATATCTTTTCCGACAGGAAGAGACAAGTTAAGCATATCAGAGCCAATGGGAATGCATGCAGTTTAGGGATTTTGTTGTTATAGATCATAATATTCTCATACTACAGGAGAGATTACAGAAATATGGAATAGTCTTATTTTGTCTGACACTGTAAAGAAAGAAAGACTTAAAGGATTAGTCCTGGTAATTTAGCTGTTTCTTTGCAACGTATTGTGATATAATAGGAAATAATGCAGTGCATATCCGGAACATGAAAGAGAGCCTCTGGTCAGAATCTTGTTAATGCCAGAAATGATTTAAAGCTTGCTAACAGTCCCAGTTTTCTGTCCCAGAAATGACAACACAAGATGTGACACCTCTTATTCTAATGCCACGTAAGAGCATATCGTGCGTGTGATTAAGATATCATTCAACATGACTAATTCCTCGAGATTCACTTCATTGTTAGAAATCTGAGGACAGGAGAAGAAAGCAGGATTAGGTTTTAGATGCAAGCTGCTAGTTTGACAGGGCATGAAAGAATCTAGCTACTTTACTTTCCAACGTCTGTTGAGAAGGATGGGCTAAGGAGGCAAAGTGAACTGTTTTTCACTCAAGTAAGCTAAGCACCTAATTTACACATTCATTGGACACAAAGCTTCACTCACTGGGCTAACAAATCACCGTAATGAAGCATTTGCACACCCACACACATTTCTACTCAGGCTGTTGCTCAGTTTGCACCTGCAATGATGGTGAATGGATGTGTAATTGCATATGTAAGTTGTTGAAAGAACAGCTACTAGGCAAGGTCTATATAGCTGTAGCAAGCGTCTGCTTTTTTGTCTCCATATTGCTGTGGTTGGCAACTTTTTGGGAGCTGTTTTACCACATAAATCTTTCTCTTCCATTATACAACTCTCAAAGACTTTTCCAAACAGCCTGAATGTACTCTTCAGGTGTTGGTATTGAGTCGTGAACATGTTGGGTAACTGCTTTATGGGCTCATGGCTCTTTCAGAGTCAGAGCCACAACTCTCCCAGTTCCTGGCTGGAGCTCAGAGCAAGGGCAAGTGTTGGAGGGCCAAAGTTCAGGTGTGCTCAGATCTTGCAGGTAAAGGAAGTTGTGTAGAAGAGTTCAGAAATGGGTACTAGAAGATTCCCTAGAGAATAACAAATGCTGCATGCTGAAATCTGCAAAATTTGTCCCATGTGTGTTGCTAATAGCAGTACTGTATTTCCTGCTTACAGCTTCCAAGTCAGATCTTATCACAAATCAGTAATTCCATCTTCGGAAGGGCCAGTAAAATACCAAAGTCATACCACTTCTTTAAACATCAAAGTCACATTCCAAACTTTTAAATCATGACTGTTGTTGTGAAATTTTTAATTATACCTTCTCAAAATCAGGCTTTGTTCCCTTATTTCCCATGTAACATATATCTGCGCACAGAACAAAATCACTGCTAACTCAGATGTTTTGTATCCTCCAGAAATAGCACTGAGATTCCTTTGTAGGCCTTTTACCATTGCAACAAGCCTGACTGACCCAGTGCTCCTGCTCTCATCTTGTCATTTGGGTAGCTTTCAGAGGTAGGACTTCAAAGCAAGTCTTCCAAAATAGTGTGTCTGGAGTGGTTTTAAGTAGCTGCTTTATTTCATTGTTGTTCTGCCCATAACACACTCTGCTTTCTGAGATGTGAAGGCTTCATCCATTCCTCTGCCATCTTAATTCTACTTGAGGTGACAAACTTGTTATTTAGGATTATTTCTCATGACAGATGGGTTATTTACAGCAGTTGTTTCCCAAAGATGTAAACAGTATCATATTCACAAATTGTCAGCAACTTTGGGATCACAGGTATCATCACACGGTATTTGTTTAGTCTTACCCATTTATCTGCATATCAGCAAATTCAAAGTGACTCCAACAGCAGATTCCAGTAAAAGTGATGTTTGAATAGTAATTATATTCTTTTTAGAGTTTTGTGTGAAATTTAACAGTTCAAAGTATACATTTGTAATGGGCATTTCATGTTTCTGATACCACTGTCTGTCAGTTTGAGTGAGGATAATGGAAACTCACAGTTGCATGTCTAAACCAGTGTGTCACTGCAGAACTATTTGTACTATTTAAATGCATGGACACTAAACTGTGATTCTCTCTCAGGTTTTGTGCTATCATATAAACCATATCCATTGAAAATTGATTTGCTATGCATAATCACTGTTTAATTGTAGCATCTTCTAAGTAGGCTATTTTATATAAATTAAAATGATAGCATAGGAGAAGTATTATGGTTTTCTTTAATAAACAAGCTATTCTGATTACCATCCTAATAGCATAATTGCATTCTGTATGGGCTCTCCTCAGCAATAACTCTGGTGATTACAGTCTACGTGTGGTCCAGGTCCCAATGGGAGAATTTTGAAAGTATGTATCTAGATTCTTCTGCACTGCAGCTATGGTCAAGCTCTAGGGAATATGGGATGGTAGCCATCAGGTTTTATTAATTCTATAGTTTTTACCATTGTTGCCCAAAAAATAATAATTGTGGCCTTTGCTGGTGGAGAGAAGTAGGAAAAGGAGAAGAAAGGAGGGAATAGGAGCTACCAGATGTTTACCTTAATATTTTGGTGTATTTTCCTGTTCAACATATTAGGTGAAAAGCACAGCCCAAAGAGTAGCCTGGATTTCCTGCATTTCCTTTCTTCATGGCTCATGCCAGTAGAAGTCCATCAAGCCTATAGTCACATTCTCAAACTGGTTGAGTGAGCTTAAGAGAGGCCAACTTTGAGCATCAGCTTGGATGCTAATATCCATTTATAAGAAGTTGCTCGGACATCAGCAATATTTAGCACTGAATTACATTCAATGCAGCTATAAAAGCTGTTTCTTATAAAACATTTTAGAATGCAGAGCTGTGGATGAAGCCATTTGGCCATCATAAGAGATAAAAACAAGGGGTTTAGATTCAGGAAGATTTAACTGTGGAACCGTTTTCTGGAAGTGCTTGGGCAAATCTAGTCTGATAGTCTTTAAGAAATATTACATAACCATCCTCATTTCCCATTTTTTTCCACCAAAAGTTACCTTTGCAACTGTAATATCCATTCTATTTCCAGAATATTCTTATCCTCTCAATGAAAAAGACTCTAGAAAACCAGTCCCCAACCAAACTTTGGCCCCTCAGAAAAAGAGAAGAGACACACAATTAAGTTATTGCTAATGGTTTTATGCAGAAAGTACTCAAATAATGGATCCCAGACACCATAAAAAAATTATAACAGCCTGAACAGAACACCCAAGGTTTGGAGGGGCCCAAATGTGACTAAGCCCTGATGGGAAGGACAGGAAGGACAATTTCACTGTTCAAAATGTTGCATTTGAAATTCTTGTTTTGTAAACAACAGAACTCAATTCTTCTGGGAATATTGCAGTCACTTCAAGGAAAAGTAAAGCTTGACACGCACTTATTTTACTATACAATAAGAGATTCAATGAAATGGCTTGGGGGACTGAAACCAAATTTTTTGGCTATTCATATATGATTTTGTAGCTGATTTAACCATTTACCTAGAATTGTGATGCAGAGCAAGTAATTGCACGTTAATGGCAATTACAGTAACTAACAACATAATGAAGTGGTTTGCATTTGCACTCATGGGATTTTTGTGCATAAAAATGATTTGTATATTTCAGCATCTGATTTTAGAAATCTCTTCATTGTATGTAAAACTTCTCTTTCATATGTTGTTGCCATGCTTATTTTGTTTTGCACAATATATTGTGCTAAAGATTCAAAGCATTCAAGCCTACAGTTACTGCTGATATATACTTCAACCAAATGATTATAATTGATCTATAACTGCTTAACTAGATTGGAGGAATAATGCCTTTTTAAAAAAGAAACAAAACTAAACTAAACCAACAACAACAGAAAACACACAAACCCCAAAACACACCGATTCCCAATTGGTAAGGGTAGGTTACAGTGAATTGGTTAAGACTGGGAGTGCCTGTTCTGGAGCTGCATACCTCTAGGGTGTGATCATCTCCTCAGAAGCAGGAGAGAACAAGGACTTCTCATTCCCATTTACAAAGGGCCAAATTTGAGTGACACCGAGAGACCCAGAAACACAGGACCTTCATCAAGCTTATCCACTTTCACTTGCTCCTAGTTTCTGCACACCTAAGACATGCCAGTACCTCTCCAGACTAAGCCAGGTAGACTTCTCCAAGGGATGGATGTGACTGTTGGATAGGGTAAGGGTTTTATTGTCTATCTTCAGTTTTGGATAATTCTGCTGAGATTGGTCTTGAGGTATCTGCATAACCCATTTCACCATGAAATGGAAAAACAGAAATGGGAGAGAGTCCCCTAAATTCAGAGAGCCAGTGTACACAGGAGAACAACGCAGACATTTTTAGCTGGACCAGTTGTATGGTTTGGCAGTTTTATAATGCAGCCAGACTTTTTTCAGGGAGCAGAGTGATTCATGGCAGACTAGACAGAGCTAATGATGGTTGAAGAGTTCTAATGATGCCTTTTGTGTACAAGTGAAGTACAAATCCATTATATTCTGCTTTCATTTTATTAATTAGTCACTCATTACCCAGTGCACTATCAGTTAAGCCTCACTGAAGAAATTCTTATACTGCTTTTATTTGTAATAGATACATCAGTCTCTGATTAAATGCCTCAATCATTAGAGCAGGTTTAGAGGATACAATGTAATCTACTTCTTTACAGTATGACCCAAGGCTTCGATGACATTATAATTAAAGAATGCTCTAGTGGACAGACCAACCACCCACAGCATGCATCCTCAGTGGTCTCATCCAAAGTCATAATTATTATAGTTCAACCTAAAATCAGTCTTCAGGAGCATCTCAATATACACCCTCCAGGAGCATCTCAATATGCACATGCCTCGGAACACACCGAGACAGTCTGTGCTGGAACAAAGCATGTAGTAAAACCCAATAACAACCCAGGGTTATTAAAATCACAAATTCTTATTTCAGAGCACTTGCAGCTAGATAAGATAGTGAAATTATCACAAGCAAGGTACCAAATGGTCATGATAGTCTGGAAATACACTCAAGTGGTTCACTCTATTCTAATTTGGTTAAGTTCTCCTAGAAGTTACAGTGGTCTCTCCCATTTAACAAAATTAGGCAACATCTGTACAAAGCAAGGTTTGGATAACCAGACATATGTTTTGCACACATGCAAATAAACTTAATTAAGAGTAGCACTCAGTCATAGAGGAAATTGACACAAGATTTTGGCCCAGATCTGAGCAATGCCACCCATATTTGGCTGTTGAACTCATACAATACACCTTGAACACTGCAGAGATAACCTAGCAAGTACAAGCTGATAATGTCAGAAAAACTGTAATATAATCAAAGAGAGTGTGCAGCTCTAAATTAAGAAGGTGCAAATATATTTACTCATCATGAATTATTTGCTCAGCTATAATGGGTATCATTACCTCTAACTAACAAAATAGGGTCTGTAAAAACAAACTTGTGTCACTCTATAAACTTAATTAGTAACTACTAATCTTCCTAAACTTACTGCCTTCTCAACCAGTGAAAAACCCCCAGACTTCTGCCTTCAGTTCCTCAGATGACCTGTAATAACTTTCAGATTACATTTTATTTCACTGATGCTGACTTGAAACAAGTTCTATCCTTCTCAAAATAGCTAAAAATGAGAATTCAGGAGAAAGCCCTCCTTACTTCTTTTTATAGTCACAGTTTGAATTTCATGCACGGCAGTAGCTCTAAGGCATTGAAGCTATTAGATCATTTTTAGTTCTACCTATTATGTGAGCTGTTTCAGAAGAGAGAAAAACCTACTCAAATATATTTAAAGATAAAAGCAAAACATGAAATACAGCATTTTGAATGTATGCCAGCATCTGCATCAATGACATTCACGAGCCAACCGCGTTCTAAAACAATCACACAGAGCCTGAATTCACAGCCTGAACCATTACAGCAAAACCTACCAGACAATGTATACAGTTGTTTCCTCTTCATTGTACTATCAAAAGATGGCATTCATACATCCTGGCCACGGCACTTTGATTTTTCACTTGTTCACACCAGTTTTACCAGCCATAGCAGCCTAAAGCAGAGGATGGATTTATACCCAGATGGGGAGAAGCCATTGTAAGGGGAAGCCACTCTGTTACCTGCAGCATGACTGGTACCAAACATACTTGGCCACCTGTGATTTCTAATGGGCACGGTTTTCAGCTGGCAGAAAATGTCTGGCTGCACTGGAATCAGGGTAGTTAACTCAAGCTGAGGAACTGGTGTGTTCTCTTATCTTTCACTTTCTCCCACACACACCCCCATTATCTTTAAAATGATTTAACTGCTTTTACTGGGCAGAGGAGGAGGAAAGAAGTAAGGTAGCTTCTTGTCAGTGTAATTGCTTTATTCTCTGTTTTAATTGAGATGAAAGGCCTATATACCCTCCTAGTCTGGAGAAGAGAAGGCTCATGGGAGAGCTAATAGCCACCTTCTGGTACCTGAAGGGAGCTTACAAAAAGATTGGAGAGGGCTTGTTCACAAAGGCCTGGAGTGAAAGGATGAGGGGCAATGGTTTTAAATTAGAAAGGAGTGGATTTAGATTAGAAATAAGAAGTTCTTTACCATGAGATTGGTGGAGCACTGGAACAGGTTGCCCAGGGAAGGGGGTTGAGGCCCCATCCCTGGAGACATTCAAGACATTGACAGAGCACTGAGCAACCTGCTCTAGTTGAGGATGTCCCTGCTCTCAGCAGGGGGGTTGGACTAGATGACTTCTAGAGGTTCCTTCCACCCCAGACCTTTCTATGTTTCTATACCCTCCCATTGAGGAAAGTGATCTTGAATTGCTGTTTCAGAGCCAGCCTGGAAAAGCCATCCAAATCCACATAATGAAACAGAAAGTGAAATGGGATAAATAGAAACCTCTGGTCTATTGCCTTTGCAGAGGGCCATTAGTTGTTAGAATGCAGTCATGACTATTGAGTCCACACCTGCGTTTGCAAGCACTGTAATCTGCCTGTGGCACTGTCTGTGGAGCCCTGGGCTAGTAGGAGATAGCAAACAGTGCTTGTTAGGACTAGCTCCTGGGCACTGGGGAATCCTCACAGCAAATGACAAAGTTGTCTAGCTGCTTGTTCCCATATACTAGAGGCAAATTTTACCTAATGAAGATATAAAGAGACAGCCTGTTTTTTTTCCTGGTTTCTCAGTATTTGAACCAGATGTGCATCGTCTTCTATTATATTTGTGCTCTTCTATTGTATTTGAAACTCATCAGGAAGTGGTCTTAGAAATAATCCCTGCATATTAACATTCTACTGGAAGGACAGTTTGTGATCCAATATGTGATTTTTTTCTTATGCTTTTATAACCTGTGGGTATATGGGTTGTACATGTTTTATGTGTACTGACTACTGTTTTTAGCCAAAGGTATTTTTGTTTTGAGAAGCTCCCATTACATTCTGATTGGTCTTTTTCTCTGATGTTACAACCTCTGGGTTGACTTGGTACATTAATGATGTCTCCCTGAGATACTTCCTTTACCTAATTTACACATTTGTAAAGCAAGAAATTGAAATGTGCAGGGACTCTAGTGAAGATCAAAAGAATCCCTATCTAAAATTTGATCTTTCCGTACTGCTATGCAAGTGAGACTAATTTTATTTTTTTTTTGCCTGTCCTCTGCATCACATGATTTCAGACACAAAGACCTTCATTCTCTAGATGTAGTAGAAAGATGCTAAAACAGAATTATTGTTAAAAAGTACCACTCAACCTATTTTTTTAGTAAAAGAACATCTGTGTTTTCATGAACAGAAGTCACATGTTGCTAAAGTAAAAGCTGAGAGGATCTTTTAATTTCCATTGAAGAAAACAGTTGAACTTCCATCTACTTCAAAGAATATATGTACTCCTGGCCATTTTAATGGTTCTCTCTAGTAAATCTGAAGGCTAGAAGATCAGTTGTCATGGGAACTGGCAACAGATGACTCAAGAAAACAAAATTAAATGTTGGCTTGGTGTCAACAGCTAATCTAGTGCCCTGCCAGCTAAAATCACAGTTAACATGAACCATGCCCAACAAGCTGTGATTTGAACACAGTTGCAGCCAAAGATAGAGTTTCTCACCCCATGAACAGGAGAACATTTAAAAAATTGCAGCTAATGAGGGAACCCAACAAGTTTGGGAACAGTGAAAGTTAGAAACCCGTTGTTTATAATTGCTGAGTTAGTGCCTTAATGACTATAAATTGGAGTTTCTACCTTGACATCAAAATCATGTTATCAAATCAGTTATCATTTCAAGATCTGTCTTAGCATTTTGGAACCATAAGATTGATTTGTGCTGGGACACAGCCCAAAAATTGTTTTAAATTGTAGTTTTAGTGCATCTGTTACCTAGAAAATCCAATTCTTCTGCTCTAAGCTGTTTGGCAAAGGAACATCTTTTAAGCATGTAATTTTGGGACTTGAAATTTTAATAAATACCTTTTCTCTAAAGAATCATATCTTGGCTTCTTTAGTTCAACATCAATAGGCTTTAAGGCCTAAAGGGCTACATTAAGGACTATAATTCAGAGAACATATAAAAAATTTGTCTTTTATACACAATGATGGAAAATACAGTCTTCAGTTAAGAACAGTCTGCTAATACTTGGCTCCTCCTAGTGCCTGTTAAATTAGTCCATATGGAGTGCAATAGAAAATAGAACAGTCTTGAAATAACACGAGTGTTTTTAGAGCTTGTTTATATAAACACAGACTATGAAAATCCATCCAGTTTAATTTATGAAAGTACAGTGGATTAATTAACTATTAAAATCTATATGGACACTCATGCTGAGAATTAAAGTGAGCTCAATTTAATTTAGCTTTATTCTTTTCCAAAGTAAATGAACCTAAATTGAATTAAGATTACTTTAATACAGAGAGACTTTAATTAAGTGACTCCAAGCACACAGTTAGATAATTTGGATTAGATTTTGTAATCACTGCCATGTAAAATAGCCCTTAGATTTACATAAAGGACAACTTCTAGGCTGAAATGTCTTTGTGTGTGGTGTTGTATCAGGTACAGTGATTAACTATTCTCTTCATTTTGGGATTTCCCATGTGCATTGTTGACATGTTCTCTCAGTAATGCTACAAATTTCAGGCTACTGCTTTGGGAACATTTTCTAACCTTATTGCAGTTTTGGTTTTTTAGACTGTGTATGAGAATTATTTACTGCCACAACACAATAAACCGCACAACAACGTCGAAATTTTAGAAGTTTTATAATATCACTGTAGCTTTGTTGTCACTGGTGGATTGTCAAAGTCTTGTTCTGAACCTGTGAAAATTCTTTCTCTAAAAATTAAAGCATTTATTGCCCTGATACATATTAAATCCAGTAGGACCTCATTTGCCTTTTTACATGTATGAAATATATAGAGGCCTTCTGAATTAGCATTTCACATGCATCTACTTCAATTTAAGGTCATAAATAGATTCATCTCAGTCTACCAAATGCATCTCCGTGTTTCAAGTCCACACTCAAAGGAAACAGAAATCAGCTAAGGCTACAAATAAAGAATGTCTAAGTTTATGAAAGACTACATACATCTGTTTAAGGAAGAGAAAATGTCTGTCTGTCTCAGTCTGCATACAAGGGAGCATAGGGGCTGCCTAAGCAAATGGTGGAGTCACCATTCCTGGAGGGATTTAAAAAACATATAGAGGAGATGCTTAGGGACATGGTTTAGTGGTGGGATTAGCAGTGTTAGGGTAATGCTTGGGCTCAATGATCTTAACAGCCTTTTCCAACCAGAGGGATTCTGTAATTCTGTTCAGTCTGTTACCTATGACATCTTTCTTCTCTGGAAGAGAGGAAGAGACAAGAAGTGGAAAGAGAAATAGACTTCTGTTACAACAATGCAATGCCCTGGTTAGTGAGTGTGTCTGATACATTGCAGACATGCTATAGACAGCTTCTGAGAAAGCTAATTTGTGGCTGGCCTATCCTGAAGCAGAGGGAGACTTGTGCTACAATATCATGTCTTCTGAGATTGTGCAATTTATGATCTTTGTTCAAGACTGTGCCTAAAGGCATGATTTAGCCCATATTTTGCACATAGGCAATTCAAAGCAAAATAGATGCAAGTGCAGTGCACATCTGGCTTTTCTGCCACCACACTTACAGGTAGCTGCATTGTCATTACTGACAGTAAATAACGTTACAAACTGTATCTCACATCTAACCATTTGCATTATATTCCACACAGAATGTTCTATAAAGAATATAGTTAATGAATGCAGATTAAGGTTTAGATTTTTTAAATAAAACACTCTCTATCAGGATTGCTTATTTCCAAGAAGCACTTTATTCATTCAAAATGCTGCGATTTCAGACGGGAGTCTGGACAATGAATGAATCGCGCTCCGCTTCCATGGGGCGTGCCCTGAGCTGACCTTGGTGCTGAACGGGCGCGGTCGCGCTGCTGCACCAGCGGTACCCGGTGGGTGTTTATGAGGCTGTACATCATCTACGGGCTCAATGATCTTAACAGGCTGATTAATGAAGACAGAGCCAGTCACAAATTCTTGGAGCAATTTTTGAGGGAGGATGATGAAGAGAGACCCAAACCAACAGTCCATGATGGCATTAGACAAAAAATCACCAATTCATGACATGCTGATTTGGATCTATGTGTGTGCATAAAGATGTGAGCCTGGTGTAGCCTTCAGAGCAATGGAAATACAGCTACAAGGCTATGGCCTGTGCAATGTACAGTATGCTTATGCTAAGTTGTTTTATGACTTATCCTTTATAGGGAGGATAGAATCCATGCTTTCAGAACTGCCTGCAAACAAAATATGTACTTTTACACAGTGTGCAGATTGCCTTCTCATTTATTATTCTCTTGAAACATAATCATGAGGCAAGAGTGACTGTGAAGTAAGGCTCTTGCAACGTGAGAAGGAGTAAGAGAAAAACTTAAAGGGAATTACAGTTCAGTGTTACTGCTTTTTGACATTGTTGTTTTCACTCTTATATTCACTGGTGAAAAAATGGTCTCCATCTTCCAAGTGGTATGATCTGTGGTGATGAATGTTAGAAGTTAAGTTACAAGCATCTTCACAGGTGAGAAGAGAAATACATACTGTGTATGCATATTAGGTAATATATGTAAATATATGTAGTTAATAAATGTAAAGCTTCCCTCAAGAATTTATTTAGAGCTCAAACTAGCAAGTCCAATTGCAAATACAAAAATACATCTCAAGAAGATAAACAATACCAGATGCTGGTTATCAACCATTGTTCCACCTCTGCTGGTTGTACTTTTTGTTCTGAGCCAAAATGAACCTGACTATTTCTTGTTTTACAGAAGTTGCTCTAGCAGTCTAGAATAGTAGATAATTTATAATCTCTAAGCTTTTCCAGCTTTTGTCAAGTGGAATTTTCTGTTGTGATATAATGTTGCTGCCTGAAGGTCAAAAACATACTTTTGGGACATCTGTAAATATGTAGGTAAATAATTGATGGATGTGGACATGGATTTGATTTGTAAGGGTTACATAAACAGATCATAGGATCGTAGGGTTGTTCAGGTTGGATGGGTTTGCAGGAGATCACCTAGACCAATGAAAAAGGTTCTTTATAAGAAAGAGTTTGTAGTTTCTCAGAGGATGTAATGGTTGCAAAAATAAACTAAACTATGAAGCTATAGCTTTTGATGTCAGGAACAAGTCTGTAGCACAATTACATTTCTTTATTCTGTCAAACACCTTAAGATGAGCCCTTATTCCTGTGGAAGTCAGTGCCAGTGAACTAAAAATGCAATGTTTTTTACTTCTTTTGGAGTAGTACTTATGTATAATCAGTTTAGTCAAATTATCCAGCTTTCATTCATAGAGCAATGTTTTGCTATGTGGATAAACACAACAAGGGTCAACAGAAACACGTGTGATTTAGTGATGTGAATAACAGTGGCACAATCTGCCCTCTGCTTTAATTGCACTGCGATCCTCAGTATATCCTGTCACAGTAGCTACTAAACTGTATCAATGGCAGCTTTACCATTTGATAATAGTTTCCATCCACTGTATTCATGTACAGGGTAATAATGAGTATTGAGAGAAAGCCCTTGAGTTCTGACATTACTGCAGTTGGAATAGTGCATTTAATCATTCTTCACCTACGCTGTTAAGACTAGGCTTAATGATTTTAGTAATAGCTCAGCCTTACACTGAATGGCTTCTGTATGAAAAACTAACCAGGGGATGGAGCAGGCGATTGTATACTGTTGAAATAATCATTTCAGACCTATGTAAAGCAGATGTGGTACTATGGTGTACCCCACCGGCTGAACTACGACTTTAGTCTTGACTGTGCTGGGAGTAGGGTGGCATCTATCTATTCCTGACCTCTCAATCTAAGGCACCTAATCTCTTCTCTCTTACACTCACAGGGTAACAAAGAGAGTAGCTATACAAAATCACATATAAAAGATATAAATACAAGCAGAAAACATATTTAAATTCTCAGCCTTTCCCCATTTTGCACTTTCCCCCTTACAGTAATTTCTGGGTTTGAATGGGATTTTCTAGAATTAAGTTGCGTAACAACCTTTCAGTGAACCATTAAATTGCTTACACATGCAATAAATTGTTGTGACAGATGATACAAAAAAAAATTACAAAAGGCCTTACTGAGAAAACAAAAGGAACTTATTGCCACATTTGAACAACAAAAATATCCTAATTAAGGCTGATCAAAAGACAAAGGGATGATGTATATGAATTCTGTAGCATTTGAAAATACTTTTTAGGACATTTGAAAGATACTTCCAGGAATATATTGGAGTATCTGATCTCTTTTTTCCTACTAATTATAATCAATTCCAAATTAGAAAAGGTTACAAATGTTAATTATGAAGTAGTAACAATGTATTCAAAGCACATTAAGTGTATTCAAATGACAAGGGTTTTAAAATAAAAACAAAAGGGATTTCTTCAGGTTCATGACACAGGAGAACACGCTTCATTCTACAGTCCTTCTAAATCTAATATCAGTTTCTTTTTTAAATAGTAGCTGTTTGCAGTTTTTTATGAATATGCCTATTCTGTAGTTATTTATTAAATCTGAAAGAAGAAAGTCTCAAACTTGAGTCCAAACAAAACATATGAGTATTTAAGGAATACTGAATAAGTTAGAGTCCTATTTTCACCTAATTTAAAACCTGTTTAAGAGGGATTCCTGAAATGACAGTTTTTCTTCAATGTGTTTCAAAGAGTCTACTGATTATATCTGAAGAGTTCTAAAATTAGCATGCAGCATTCTGGTACACAGAGAAATTTTCACACGATCATTTTTTCTTGAAAAACAGGAATCAGAAGCAAAACACCTTGGATTTTCAAGAGGTGACCTAGCCTCTTTGCCCCCACCTACCTCTTCCTCAACGGGGAAACAAGCTTTTCAATATCCATCCAGGGTTTTGTATGCCAAGTTTCTGCTACGTAAATTGCTCAAGTCATTCCTTATAACTTTGACAATTTAATCTCTTTTTCTTGAAAGCCTTTTAAGCAAACTGCACAGTAAAACATTGGGAGATGGAATGTTGCCCAGTTTAATGAAAGGGGTCACCATTTGGTATCAGCAAAGAATATATTTTAGCTGTAATCCAAAGATATGTGATCTCATAAATAAATGTATGTCTTCTAATAGAGAAATACACTGACAGATGAAATGCACACTATTACATCCAAAACTATTACCACATGCACTCTATTTTGCATTAAACATTTTGGATGCTTTATAAAATTCATGTACTTGAGGTACGTTGGCCAAGAAAAGCTTAACAAAAACTTAGCTCTCCAGTACATGAAGATCACCAAAGTGTATGAAGAGAGTTCAGATTCCTAAAGAGATATTTTAAAAGGTATGAATTAACCATAGAGATTATTTATTGCCATTTAATGAAGTGTAAAATATGAGCGTTCCACTTTAAGGAAATGTAAAAATGAGAGTTCTGAGTCTCATGCAAAAATGCAAGATTAAAGTCTGGGTCCTGGTAAGGAGGAGGAGTTCTAGTTTATTTATGGCAATGGAAAGTCTGAAATGAAACCATTCCAAGCTTTTTGGGAATTTTGCCCATCAGCAAGAATACAGAACATCAGCTTTCTCAATATATGCATTAATTTGTTAGCTCAGGTCTGTATCAAAAGTTTTGACTTGATCACTGCAGTCAGTCTTAGAAGCCCTCCAGCATTACTGCTGTGGCCACGACACTGCTCCTCCATTGGTGAACAACCAGTGCTGTTGGCATAAAAAGATTCATATAAACTTCTAAACCAGAAAAGATCTGCTTCATTTTTCAGCAAAACATTTAAGAAGCTTTTGCCATCTTTTCACACTTGTTTGCCTAATTTTCAAGTATTTAGAAGCTTAGCAAATGTAGTTTTAAACCAAGAAGCATGTTTCCACATAAGGCATCACTGATGGATGAATCCTATTAACCTTGTTAAGACTACATACTTAAATTCACGCACATGTTTGGGACCTTTGCTGGGTCTCAGTATCCTTCTCAATGAGCTGGGACTTAACATCCTTCCATCTCTTAAGATACAACACAGAAAGTCATTAGACTTTGCAGCACGTGCCTGAGAGATTATAATAGGAAGAACTCACTGAATAACAATTAGATTAATGGACAGATACTGATTGATGGGTTAGGATAATGCTCACTGCCAAATTTCTACTAAGTACTAGAAGAAAAATTAGGAATTTTTTTTCCAACTTGTCATTGCATTAAATATCTGTAAGATACTTAATCTCTTGTCACACTACAGATGTAATTACAAAAATACAATCAGGAAATCCAGATCTATCAAAAAGCAAAATTCCCAAATTTCAGGTCTGGTTCCCTCTCTAGAGAGATTCAGATACTTCTGAAATGCAGAAATTATACTCCAAAAATATAAGTAATTCCTTCTCTAGAACACATATATATAAAATATATTTTTAATATAAATTTTGGACGTAATTATGCCATTGACATTGATTAAAAGATTCCCAGTGACATTCACAGTCATTGAAACAGTACATTCATTCAACTTGTTCCTTGAAGTGTCCCTCGGGGAATAAATAACGTGCTGTTCATTGAAGTCTTGTTTATGAGTGAAAGCCTATGCCTCTGTTTTACATATGTTCATTGAACTAAAATAAACCAATCTTATATTATCCATGTGCTTAGTGCACTTTTTTTTCAGAACAAGCAATTTCTTTGAGTTGCAGTGGATCATTCAGTCACTGACTAAACTATTCTAGAAAATAATTACGGGTGGTTGTAGAAGACTCATAAGAAGACTCAATAAAAGAAAAAGCTGTTAATATATATTTCTTAGGGAAAAAAAACCCAAAACAACACAAAACCAGAATTGTGATTTAGTTTAAATTCATACTATTTAAAAAATATATTTTTTTTGATTCTTTCCTGGAGTTTGGAAGTTCACTAGCCATTTAAGAGCATGAGATATACTCAATGCTCCTAAGTGGAATTGTTTGCCAGAACACTATTCCAAGAATTCCATGACCTAGTATCTACAGAAGCAGGCAGTGTGCAGTTTATTTTCCTTTAGAACTGAAAAATTATAAGTTTGGAACAGGGATTTAATGTCCAACATTTCAATCTACTAACAGATGTAAAATAATACTGCTCAGTAGTAGGGACAAGATATTTCTGAGCAGTACACAAAGAGCTGAAGCAGCTGTTGAATGAGATTTTGACAAAGAACTGTGACTAGTGATTATGTTTGAAAGTGTACTAGAATTCCTGTACCTGTGGGTTTTGGGCAGTTCTCTACAGACACCTTGCAAGCAAAGATCTTCTCAAACAAGAACTGTTTTTCACTTACATCTTATTTTCTGCACCATCAACACAGAATACTTGAACAGAACAGTCATTGTGGTTTTAAGTCTGTTTTTGCCTTCCTGCAGGAAAGCCAGTGTTTTTAAATTTAGATGGTAATAATATGTTCCCAGTGACAAAATAATGTACAAAACCATTCTGAGATATGGCTTGCCTGAAGCTGAGAGCAATGCAGCTGTTCTCTGAGAGTCCTCTCCTGTTTCTTTTAAATCCAGAGCATCTGCCTTTCCAAAACACTTCAACGTTAAGTCTCCCTAATGAAGGCATTTAGGATTGCAGGAAGGAAAGACTGTTTTCCCGCATTCTGGGAAGTATGGGTAAGACTGAGTGGGGAATAATATGAAATTTAAATATTCTAGAAAAAACAGTGAGGGAAAAGGCCAGCACAGGCTTTCACTACTGTAATTTAAGCTGGAATCTTTTCAAGCTGTGCTGAAGCAGTTTGCTGACAGTGCTATAAGACAAAATTGCCTTGGGAGAAAGGAATCACAGGTTTGATGTGGTAGCTGACCGAAAGTTACAGTGGGATGAGAGCTACTTTAATGACCAAAACATCTCCAATGTGTTTATTTCTGGTGTTAAACCAAGTCTAGAGGTTTCCTCCAGCATTTCCAATGAAAAATCCCTACTGGCTAAACAGTGACTTCCAGCTTCTTCTACAAGGGAGATGAGGAGAAACTTTTTAAACGGACAGAAGTTGATTTGCAGATTTTCATCTGATTCTTCATTTAGAAAACTGAGCCCAGTTCTGAGCATTACGTGGGTTTTCACAGTTGCATACAGTACACTATTAATGATCCAGGCGCCTGTCAGTGAAGACGTGATTTTCATGGTTAAAATAGGAAATGCATTCATCTGTTTTACATAATATCAACAGACCTGGGTAGAGCCCAAAGGGTTCATCCTTGTATTCCTATGCAACTTGAAAAAAGTGAAAGAGTTTCAGGGGATAACAGTAACAGAGAGCAAAAGGAAATAACCATTTTCTTCCTCGGATTGAGCTGCTGCATTCTGTGTGCTCCAAGCAACAGCAGCACTCAGAGGTAAGTAACAAGGAATAGAAGAAATGCATAGAAAAATGGATAAATACTTCCTGCTACTAATGCCTTATTTTGTTAAGCTGATCTATCATATTTGCTTGAAGTTTTAACTGAGGTGAGTGGACATTATGTACCCTAAAGCTTTGGGCATTTAAAAATGATTTTAAAGGTTCTGTACTGGGGGTGTGCAGCTAGCTTTTAATATTGAGGAATTAGGACTCCTGTGATACAGTATACAAGAATGTGTTATTTCTGTGATCGTTAGGAATATAGAAAAAAAAATCCATTGTCTATCTTTTGGCTGCAAAAGTAGGATTTGTTCTGTCATACTTTGTGCCCTGAAAATCATATATTTCATAACCATGAATGTATTCCTCCAAAAGTAGGAATCTGTGCTCGTGCTCGCAGGTTAATTGCATAACTCTCTGTTACATGTGCTTCATTTCAATATTCATCTATACACTTCTTAGTAGGGAAAGGGATTTATGTCTACAGTTATTTTGCAAAGAACCTGGCAGGGGGCAGGGAATGGGGAATTTTTTGCACTGCAAGTGTCACAATGGTGTTTAGTTTAGGTGTGTATCAGATAGCTGGTCTCCTTCCTCCTGGCACTGATGAGAAAAAGACCTTCTCTAAAAGACCTAACAGTGTGAGAAAGCTTATTTCTGTGAAAACTTTCAATCTGGTCAGGTAATCTAACAGTTGCCCAGCATGCCCATGATTGCATTTTTCTGTACAGTTTGAAGTTTCACAATATTTTTATGCTACCTAGTAATTAAAACACTGAGGTATCTTCATTTTCAAGCTACAATTGAAAAAATAAGTTGAAAGGTGTATTATTTTTTAAATTGGGATTTTTTTCCATAACATACATAATGACATATTGAAGCATCAGAAGGAGATCCTATTTTTTTTTAAATAAATTTGGATGTGCATTTAGATTAAAATAAAATGCCCAGTGAAATTAAATTCATGTACTTAAAAAAAAAAAAAAAGCCATCAATTCCCTTCCTCTCTCACTCTTCCTACACATTATTCATCTGGTATGTTAAAAGCTGTTCTGTGGCTTCCACACAAAAGCAAAGCAAAAAGAAAGCCAAAGATATTTTAGTTAAATAACTATTATTCTTCAGGATCCCTTTAAAGCACAAAACAAAATGTTCTCCAGATACTGAGAAAGCATCACATATGTAGTTTTAGATAATTATATGTTATGTACTGGAAAGCCACTAAATTAAGAGCACATATTAAGATTTTAAGGCCAAGCACTAAAAACTTTGGAAATGCCAGAATTATGGTCGCCTATGAAACCTTCATTTGGTTCCTTGTGCACATGCATTATGATGCAGCCTGTAAGTGCATGATCACACACATTTTTCACCATTAACCTATGAAGGCAGAAGTATTAACATACTTAGAAGCATTTTTGTCGTGCCTGTCACTAAAGTACCTGCTCCACAAGAGCCCTAAGTAGTGTGGGGCTGGTGTGTCCACCTTACATAGTTCAGGAGTGTGCAGAGAGTCAGAAAGAGATTTAAAAATACTGATTTTGGCTGCCTCACTTGAGACATGTATGCTGGGACTTTCCAGAACCATTAGATAGGCAGCATTTTACATGCTTGGAGAATAATGTCTACTGAATTGTGTTGTGGATTCTTACCTGCCTGAAGATTTGCAGGTCAGCTGTAGTTTCAAGATGAGCACCTGGTTTAAATGACTGACTCCTTTTCCCCCACAAACAACCTGGCAGAGAGAACCCAGTTCTCCAAGGCCTTCTCCATCTGCCTTTACACACAGTTCCCCAACCCATTCACAGATTTTGCAGCAAAGCCATCATACAGTTTCTCAATGAAAGACTATAGAATATTGCATTAAGATTATGTAGCCAACAGCATGCATATATGAGGTCTAGAAGACTTCTGAATACAAATTAAAACTGCCCCAGACCTTCTGCCACACAAATCAACATCACTTTTTCATCAGCAGTATTTCAGTCACTACATCTACTGCAGAGAATAACAGGGTATGTGAACTGAACCAGCAGATAGGAATGAAGATGAAACATTTACTAGCATCCATCAGGCATTTCCCAATAGAGAAACAGTGCTCTGAAATCTTGGGTTCCATTTGAGGCCCTGGACAACAGTGTTTAGTTTTTTTCTTTTCCTTTAAACCTCTCCAGCTGAGTTTTGTCTCTCAAAATTTTGGCTCCAGTTCTCCTTCATATTTCTAATCCTACACATCACCATTCCCAGGCACAGTTTTAATTCTCTTAAATCTAAACCTGGGACAGAGTTTTTAGGGCATATGTTTTAAAGGTAAAGCCAATTAAAAACCTGTTCTGCTTTTAGCTCTGCGTTTCCATTCCCACGTATAGTTCATCATCCTGCACTCAGCTGCTTGTCCATTTTGTCCACTGACTGGTTTCTGAGGCAATGTTGTGAAATGTGGCACTGAAATAACCCAGATTAAGAGCACTCTTTAAGAAAGAAGTTAAATTACACACATTAAATGCTTAAGGAGATTTTTGGAGGCTCTTGGGGGTAACATCTTTTTAAGTAAACCTAGATAAAATACTTAAATCTCTCTTTCCAGTACCAATAGAGGTTTTACCATTGGATTTATAGTATTAGTCAATCAACTGCATCTATAACCTGTAATTCATGGTAGCACCAATCCTCATACCTGTAATAATCTATAGTGGCTATGTTGTAAGGATTCTATGCATGGCATATTATTACTACTATTGGGAGTTGATAAATCACATTTGATTAATTTATGGATCTCAAATGTGTAGAAGTATTTTGTCCACTATAAACCCCTTGTTTCTGCTGGAAATCTGGTACTATTTTGCAATTATAAAGCAGCCTGCAGTTAACAGTAGGTGATTTCTCTACTTTTTGGAGGGTTGAAAAGGAGCTGATATATAGTAGAACTCGTATGGATAGCATCATGGTATTTAATTCAGCATGGTCTTGTCACTGCAACAACTGCCCAATACAACTTCAGAGTGGAGCACTTTTCCTGACTCATCTTGTGGTGTTCAAAGTGAACAAATCCCATCTGCGAGCGGGTAAAAGATTTTCAGATTTGCATTACTAATTTTCCCCTTCTGTGGTTTTGACCTAAGCACTGAACAGGCTCTTGTAGTAAGAGAGTAGAATATAAATCTGTTTAGAGGAAGAAATCTAACATGAGGAAATAGAAATGTGGGGTTTTTTTCATGAACGGACATCACCAGAAATCTGAGCACATGGAGTTTGAAAACCTCAAAGGCCCATTTGGTGGACTGAGTGAGATTGCTGGCTGATTTGTAGCTGTCACTTTACCTTATTATTGCAGTTTGGTTTTGTCTATTTCTAATCTCCAAAAGCAATGTCTGTGAGAGGTAACTTTGCAATGGTGTGACATTTTCCATCTTT
Organism: Chloroceryle aenea; assembly: GCA_013399075.1. NCBI lineage: Eukaryota > Metazoa > Chordata > Aves > Coraciiformes > Cerylidae > Chloroceryle > Chloroceryle aenea. The sequence continues at coordinate 1,313,751 of VWZY01008457.1, read as the reverse complement.
TTTGCTCTTCAGAACACTCACTTTTCACTGAAGCTCCTGGTAAGGGACTTAATAATGGACCTGCTTTAAGTGAATTAGGTGAATGACATATGATTTAGACAACAGTTCATACTGCGACCTAGGAAAAATTTATTGCTGTTTCCAAGAATTGAAATGAAAACTTTGAAAATCACAGATTTTTTCATGGCACAAGAAACCCTATTACAATCTATTTCTAATGTTACTGAAAGCACTTTCACTTGATGTATATATTTTTACATAATTATTTATTTACTGGAGAGTCCTGTGGCAGATCCTCAGTTGATATAATCAATAATATATTAACTGGATTTGTAAGAGCTGTAACAGTTTATAACACGTTGTGAATATGCCCTTGAAAAAATATTTTTGAAAGTGCTTCATTCTGTGTGGTAGGAAAAAGTTCTGTGGATAAAATGCTGGCCTATGAAAAGGATCTGTTCTATATCCTGTTCTTCAAAACTTTGGGAAAATCATTAAAATCTTTCTTAGAATGTTTGACTAACCCTTTTTTTTCTGAATATTTCAATTGCAATCTCTTCAGAAAGACACTATTATTTATCAATTATTATCTTGGTTGTTTTTACAACTTATAGCTTGGAGTTTTTTGGGTTTTTTTTTTGAGCCATATAAAAAGTAAAATCTCTTCTGCAACTTTTACAACAGTAAGTTTTGAATTCTAAGAGACAAGTTGCAAAAAAAAAACCCCAACCACTTATTTGGCATGATCACAGAGCACATCACTCTGGCTAAGCCTGAGCTGTATACAAATAAGGGACTGGTTTGCTGTGGGTAGTGATCACACAATAAGCATGTTATGACAGAGACATAAAACAAGAATGAAAATGTCAGAGCTACCTAGAAGCAAATGCAAATTTAATCTTAAGATAAAAGCATATCAAATATACCCAAGTGGCTTATTGCCAGAGATGCTAATTAGAAAAAACTGTATTATGCACACAGCCATTTGTTCCAAATGGCTCTTCAGGGACCAGGTTAAGGAGGAGTTGCTCCTGTGTGGTTTGTTCTTGTTTACAGAGATTGTTAATATTTGCATAACTGTCTCAGTGAAAAAAAGAGTGAAGAAAATAGACTTAAATGTGACTCTGGAAATGTCACTTTTCAGTTAAAAAAACCCCAAACTTGCAAGACTTTAGGAGTTGAAATTTTAAGGAAAAGCTGTAAATTCCAGCCAAGTATCTATAGTAGAAGATTTCAACTCCTGTCATAGCCTGGATCACTGCTTCTTCAGGACAAAACATAGGGATTAATAATTTTGGACATAGTAAATGACTGCTTCATCAAACAGCTGATCTTAGAACCCCCAAGAAAGGATACTATTCTGAATTTACTCTTGGGTGGTGCTGAAGACTCAGTTCAAAAGTGTTTAAGAGATTAACAGTCAAAATACAACTGTGGAGGGATAGGAGGCCCAGAGCATTAGGTAAAAAAAAGAAACCCTAAAATACACAATCCAATAGCAAGATGTCTTTAAGCTGATAAAAAAACAAGCTATGTTTGAAATCCAGGTGATATACAGGCCTAGAACTCAGGATAAAGCTGACCTAAAATATAATTAATGGCAATGGGAAATTGAAGGAGATACTGAAGAGGTTGGCATCTGAAAGAAAATAACTTTGCCCAAATGAGAACAGGTTCTATCACCTTTGAAACTCTGTGAAACTCTGTGTAATCTTTCTCCTTTACCCCTCGCTAGCACCACATGACTCTAAAGCCATCAGATTTTTCTTTGCATAAAGTGACTCTGAATACTCCTGTCACAGGGAAGGCATCTGCCTGCCAAAGCCACTGCCAGAAATGTCCTCTCTATTAAACAGCCATCCATCCGTTATCGTAAGAATCCCATGGACATTGCAAATGGTAGTCATACCTCTCACAGTAAAATAAATTGCTTGTATCGCTTGTACTCAAGGAGGATAAATGATACCCAGAGGGAGGAAACAGGTTGCTCAAGGCCAGACAAGTCAGTGACAGGACTGCACAAAAAAAATAAATAAATCAGCAGTACTCCCAGGTTTGGAATATTTTTACCCATGCACATAGATGGTCTTTGTGAAAAGAAATGTAAACAGTGTCTGATTTATGGATAATTGTCTGAAAACAACCCCCCAGCCTACACTGAGGTGCAAATACCATAAGACTTGGGGTAAAATCTTGAGCTGGCAACACTGGGTCTGTTAGGAGATCAATTAATCTTTCCTGATAAAGATTTACTGAAAACCAAGCGAGCTGCTCCTTAGCAACACTTTTTCCTGTTATATCCACCAAAGCTAGTTCTGCTTTCAACCACTCTCAGTCATAGCAATGCCATAATTAGTTTTGCTAAGCATTTAGCAACTGTGTTACCACATGTCATTACAACTAAATAATGCATCTTTGAAGAGACAAATGAAGGAAGTGTGAATGAGGAGCTGTTAGAATCTTTTCACCTTGTCCATAGGTGACCCAACCAGGGCAAAGGTGCTGTAAACTGCCTTTGGGGACAGTCATAAACAGAGCAGCTTCCAGTCCAGACTGCAAAGCCTGTGAGGACAGCAGGACAAGTGGGCAGGGCAGTACAATCTGCACAGGTCCCAGAGGAGCACTTACGATTTCAGCTGCCTGCATTACAGATTTGTTATCTGTGTTAATCTGTAATCTTGTGTACACGAGATCTCTTGGGCTTGCTAGAGCACCCACTGGCTAGCCATGCTGCCTGGGGAGGCTTTACCATACCATTCCCCACCCCAAGGAGCTATTTCCCCACTGGTCACTGCTAACCCATGCAGGGCAGGGGAGCTACACTGCTGACATGTCCTAGGATGATAACACACTGAAAGGTCAGGAGATGTTGTGTAAAACACAACATCCTTTCTGCCTCTTGTGCAGTGCAAGCCCCCTAAACTCTGAGAAAGGGAATCCATGTACCTTGTGCCACAGCAGCTCATGGAAGCACCTCTTTGCTTTCACCCTGGGCTCTCGCTTGTGTTCTCCTCCTTAGTGTCACTCAGCTCCTAATGGGCCTGGAGCAGAGGAATTCTTGCTCTCCATTCTGCAATGGAGGTGCACGTGATGCTTTATTATACCCATCAGGGCTGGCTCTAATGAACGTGCTCTTACATATCCAGCTCCAGATTTACAGAGAAGCTGCACAAGCAGATGCCTCAGTCTAGTGTACAGCTGTGAATCTACCCCATGGGCACAGTTATGACAACCATGCATGCAAGCTGGATAATGAAAAACCCAAAATATCTAATTAAACATGAATTTTCTATTATGCAGCATGTAGAACTGTGTGAGTTTATAAATAGTGTACAGAGATCTCCCTTGCTGGATGACATAGGATAACTACTGTAAAATATTTGGAAACCTTTGAAATCCCTGCAAAATGAGGCACTGTCATACAAGTATAGAAAGAGATGACAAAGAGAGGAGGAGCCTGAGTAGAGAGACTTGTGATAGAAATGGGAGACTGGCCTTATTAACAGAAAGTTGAATTTTAACCTGCAAATGCACAAGAACTGTAAATGTGATCTCCCATTATTTAAACACACTCTATCATACTCCCTTCTCCAGCCACATTACCTTTAAAGATGTTTCAGTGTTAATAGATTATCTGACATTTAAAAATACAAGCGTGGAGACATTTGCTAATATATTTAGACTGGGGAGCTTCATTTTGGTCATATCTGCCTTTAGCTTCCTCTTAAAACATTTAATAGCAGCTTCATTCCTCTTGGCTTCTACAAAGTGAGGATTTTAATTTATTTATGCTGATGAGGAACTTTTCAATATCCTCTTCCTCACTTGTCGCCATTACAGAGAAGAGGGCAATGATTTTTAAAGGATACTGTTTTTATCTAGAACATGCAAAATTAAAAAGATACTGGAAAATGCAGCATAACTCAGGCTCAGAGCTCTGGAGACCTAGTTAGAGAATACCTGTTAATGGAATTAATTTTTTATGCTCCACATTCGCAGGGGGATGTATTTCAGGGAATATATAGGCCTACAATATAAAATCAGAGCCAAGTTCAAAGTAATGTAATGAAAAGGTAGAAAATTGACCTGATGAAAGTACTGATTTGTTTAAATATCCCATGGCTTATTAACTGCACAAACGCTCAGCTTCATCCGTTGCGCGGTGGTTGAACAAGAAAATGTCACATGTGACTAATCTGACAGTTACTTGTAATATGTAATGCAGTCGGCCCCCTCTCAACCTTCTGCTTAATCTATTTATTTATAACTTTGCTGCCAAGTATTACTTTAAAACTAAATCAAAGAATAGGATTCAGATGTGAATGGGTCACTGCCATCCCATCTTCCCCTGAGGCTGCTTGTGCTGGATTTCTCCAGATACTGTGCCAAGCCCTTCATATTTACTTCCCCTGTTCTCCCCTGTTCTTTCTTTCTACAGAAAGATCTCCTCCCTCCCCAGAAAATCTTGAGATTTTCTTAGAAGTCATGTAACTTAAATTAGACCATGGGTTATTGAGCCTTTATGACTCATTTCACCAAACTCTTCTGAATAACCATGTGGGCCAGAAGATTAATTAATTTCAATTGTCTATTTGCAAAATCTATTAATGTTCTTCAAGAAGAATTAAGCTCTGTCACTCACAGAAAACTCAGCTGTCAGGCTCATATTATTTTTGCAGCACTCTATTTTTCTCTAAAAGTAGATCTCAGTCTGTTGCGAGACGATCCAGGCATGATCAGTGCAAGCACCACAGTGCCTAGGCAGCACTTTGGGAGACAAACAAATGTCTTCAAGTATCAGAGATTTTAAGAATGCTGATTTTCACTTTTGGAGAATAAGCATTGAAAATATGATCCACATACACCCTAACAGTTCAAAACACAGACAGCCAAGGAGATCCCAGAATTTTCTTCCTTTCCCTTGCCCCTCTCACACTTTTAAAAAAACCCCAAAAACCAGAAGAGGAGAGTGAATGTCCCACCTGCACTGCCACGGCAAGACTGCAGGTCAGCTAGGAACAATGGCACAAAGTGGAGACGAACAGCAGGATCCTCTCAGCTCTCCCATTATCCCAGATAATGACAACTTTTCCCAGTTTTTCTTATTCCTCTCAGGAAGTTGGAAGATGGGTGATAATTCCCTTTCAATACAGCATTTACCAGTGCTGGAAGGTGATAAATGCTGTACTCCAGAGAGATTAGCACAGCAAAGCCCAATTACATAATGAGCAAAATAAGACAGCAACTGCAACGACCTGCAAATCCAGAGATCCTCGGAGCAGTGTGAATAACTGATATTTTACTATGCTGGCAGTTCTGATGATGTCTTTTAAAAAATCTGCAAAGACAGAGCCCTGTTTGAGAGAGGAGGGAATCCCAGGAAATGTGCATTGTTTAACAGTACACAGATGAACTTTACTGAAGCTTCAAAATAGCATTTGGAAGTTGCTTGTGAAGTTCTTCGAGTAAAATATTGAACAGAGGTCTAAGAATGAACTCTTGTTATTCAAAAAAAAACCTATAGAAAATTAGTATTATTGTAGAGGAGAAAGGAACTACTTACTTTTTATGTTTCTGCTCATTAAAAGTGTGATTAAATTGAAGAAGGTGAGGTGAGATAGACTGTGTATCATGCATTTCCACTGAAGATGGCCAGGCAGAATCATATTTGATTTAAAAATAAATTTTCCCATAGCTGTGCATCCTAGTAGGGCTTGATTTTATTAAATGTCATGCTTAGAAACTATTACTTTGCTGTGTTTGTATGAAGTAGCTACTGGTGCTATTCCATCTGTGCCTCAACCCTCATTAGCCTCTGCTCTCATTTTCTACAAAGATTAATCTATTTTGAGAAAAATCATGGCAAGAAATTATGCTTGTACAGCAAGGTCTCATTCTGCAAATTGTGAGAACTGTGAAGTTGTCCTTCTGTTTGCACTGAATCTAAGGCCACAGTGTCAAAGAGAGATGATTAAATGAATCCGCAAAAGACACGTACTGGCAATCCTTGGTTTTGCTTGTGTAACTGAGTGGTTACACGTACCTAGTCAAAACTGGCCAAGAATACAGCTATGATATGAATTGTACATACAGCTGTGGCAACTATAGATCAACCTAGGGCTAAATATGCACATGCTTCATGTACAGCTGCACACTACAATCACTGAAAATGTGTTCCTGTGGCTGTTGGTGCAGTCGTTCTAAACACCATTCAGGTCTGTTAAAAAGAGCCCAGATACGTTATCCACTTGTGCACCTTCAGCTTGCACCCCAGATAGTGCTGACTTCACAGCTTGTGAGTTCTTTCATGCTCATAGCAAGATAAGATACATAATGCTGCTGGGTAACTTTGAGGAACTTCCTCGGCCTCTGACTGCAGTCACAATTTGCTGGGCTGCAGGATTTAGCTAAAGAAGCTAAAAAGCAGAGTGCTGGACCAATATTCAGTGGTGAATACTGGTTTCTTCCCAGCACTGCTTCAACCTGCAACAGGTCGTACTACATATTGTGTTTTAGATTTCCTCCTTTGTAAAGCACTTGGGTCTACATTTAAAAAAAACCCCATTATGTAAGACTCAGATTTTATATCAACATAACAATTGTAAACCATGGTAGTAATGCATGAAACTAAGCTGTTTCATGTGGGATTTTTAATAAATTTTAATGACCATAGAGTATCCAGGTTAGTTTGTAGAGCAAGATGCTGAGGACCACTTTCCAGAAGAGTTCATATGTCTCAAATGGCTTTACAGTTGCCATGGTAAAATTTATTTGCTGCTTGCCAAAGTATATTGTGGAAGAAGAGAGTTGTTTCCCTTCTTAAATGGTCAAACCATAAGTTCAATCTGCCTTTAGGCTCAATGGACCCTGCAGCCACCCTGGAACATTTTCAACAAAAAAAACAAAATCTGCAATTTGAAACAGGAATACTTGCTTTTTTCTTTTTGGCTTTGCCAGTTTTGGTTTTGGAAATGCTTAACTGTCAAAGCTTTTCATTTTTAATGTTGTCTAAATAATAAGTAGCACTGCCCTTCACTCCTTGCCCTTCTGCCAACTGCAGGAGAAATAAAAATTTTTAAAAAGGGAAAAAAAAGAGGAAAAAAAATGGAGGAAAAAAAAATCAGAGGAAAAAAATCAAGAAAAATATACCAGGAGAGGGTAGGACAGTTAAAGAACCATTTAATGGGAACTGCAGTTAACTCTGTCCACAGTGCATTTAGGCATTCAAAGATCAACATTCAAGACAGCCCTGTAATAGATGCCAAAATTTAAATTCTAACTTGTGCCTTATCCTGTTTTATTTGAAAGTCATCATACACACGACTGGGCTGGATTGGGTGCATTACTGAGAACAGGTTAGACACAGCATGGCTATATCAGTCAGAAGGTGCACTGGGTTCTGCTGGGACACGTCTGCTATGTAGCTTAGTTGGATTTACAAGAGCTCAATGCTGATTCTGCACCCTAAAATCAAGCTCCCAAACCCTCTCTCACTCTGACCTACATGAGAAGTAGCTATTTTATCATCAAATCCATATTACCAGCAGACTGCTTTTTTCATTTTTTAATATGTAATCATGTAATGTAATATAAAATATATGCATTTATAGTTCATAAGCAAAAAGCCCAGAGCCAAAATCAAAGAAAAGCAAACATGAGGAAAAGGGTGGTCTATTTTGCTCTGAAAATGGAGCTGTTCTTCATCACCCTGCTGCCTTGTTGGATGCAGCTGCACAGCTTAGACTCATGCCCAGCAAAAACATTCTCCTTGCTGTTCACGTAGCACATAGCTGCCTGTTGAAAGTTGAGGTCACTGAACAGAAATGATCTACAGAGTCTAGAGCCACCATGTGATGTCTCATTTTGCTTCTTGCCACCCTGATCTCTGCGCTGGAGCAGCAAGCAGAGACGTTCCATTAGTCTCACATCACCTTCTGGCACTGACAGGCTCTGCCACTGTACAAGAGGCTGATGTTAACACCAGATCTGTGCACAATTGATTTTAACAGCAGTACAGGTTTCATCCAGATCAGGCATGGACAAATGATCATATTTCTGACAAATCAGCCAGAGCTGTGCTATAGTTTATGCCAGATTGATGCCAACTGTGGAAAGGCAGCAAATGCTTGATATGGCAGAAAGTGCAAGTGGTGCAGACAGATGATACTTGATCCAGCAAAAAGCTTGCAGAAGCAAAGTTGACTGATCAACATTTTATTTTATTCTTTTGTACGGATTTAAGAGGACAGAAGGAATTTCTACTGCATCTGCCCTTTGTATCACTGGGGGACCACATTAGTTCTGATCTCATACTAGATGCCCTAGAACTATAGTTATTGGATACCAGCCCAAGACTTTGTAAACCAAGTCCTCTACCTGTGTGGAAGAGGAACTGTGTTAAAGAATCTGAGCTACTGTATCTAAGTCAATGTCATGCATAGATCATGGAAATAGAGAACTCCTTCCAGCCAGCACCCTGCTAACTGAGAGCACTTCTCAGCTCTCCATTTTAGAGCTCATAGCTATACAAATGCTGCAGTGGTATTTAAGCACCCTGGCTTGTTTTGGTTACTTGGAGATCTCTAGCATAACGCTTCAGTGTACATTTTACAAATATTTCATTTCCATTTCCTTATTAAACAACAGAAAGAACAAGTCTGTAAGATGCAGTTTATTTTCAGCTTTAACCATCCCCTTCTGGTTCGGGTGGTTTCATTGTGAATCACATGTTTTGGGTAACATACCCACCATGTGCTTTTGCAAATATGATCTGTGATTCCACCAGAAACGTACAAGACACATAACTCTAGAGCTGCTGGAGCAGCACCTGGACCATGTGGTCAGCATGTGAACAAAACTGAACGCCAGCACATGTCAAAGAAGTAAAGCCTAATGGATCAGGTGCCTGGAAGCAGGATATGAGCTATTCAGTAAAATATATCCTCTTTAAAACTCCTGAGGAGGTATTCTGTTGGCTGATTTAATGTGACAGGAATTCTTAGTGCTGTGCCCACATGAAATGTCATCCCAGCCAGTATCAATTTCATACCTCTGCAGGAAGATCATGGGGACAGACTAACACCTGCTCTGCTAATCACAGACCATTTAGGTCAGGGTCGGGCTTCGCTGATCTCAGTGTAGGGAAGTCATGCTGCTTTATTAGCTGTGCCCACTTCTGTGCATGAAGAAAGATCTGTGGTTTTCAGTGCTGTCAGTCCAATATCCTCAAATTTGTTTCCCTCAGCACTAAGGGACAAACTGGGTGGGCTTCTAGCAAGTGTGCAGCCATTGAATGCAACTCTGTGGAGAAAGGATTTCTTGTTGATTGTTCTGCCTTATTTCCAGATAAAAGTTAATTCAGAGCCACTATCAGAACTCATCATCCAAAGGCTACACTGATAGCCAGATGTCAGAATCATAATTTTTTTGTTCTTCCAAGCTTTTTCCCTGGTAGATTTAAATAGAATACATTTTCCACAGAAAAAAAATAAAAAATCTATTAATAACATTAGATCGTTTTAGCACTTGAAAGGAAGAAATCAGCTGAGGGTTTGTTGTACTTTTTTTTATTTTAATAATACTTTAAAAAATATTTTAAGTTCTCTTATTGTGCAGGCAAGAGTATCCGCCTTCAGAGTTTTAATTACTGAAGAAAAAAAGTGTTTCTCTCTCTTCTTGAGTTGAAAAAACAAAAATAGTGAATGAGACTATGTGAAATGGCTTAAAATAAACATCTTCAAACAATCTGGTCCTATGTGTCAGTTCTTTCTCATGCTTTGATAATCTCATCTCCGTGGTTGAAACAGACGTACACAGATTGCATAGGAGGCTTGAAGATGATTGAAAGGACTTCTGCTTATCTGGTGCAGTGAATTGCCCAAGATGGGATGTTCTGAAGGGCAGTCTCAACAAATTTCCTCACTATATTTTCATGATGGAGAAAATTTGGCCTGTAACAATTCTGTGATCTCACATTCTAAGATCTCTCCTCATTCACTTAAGAAAATGAGAGGAAAACAAGCCGTAGGCTTCTCTGTCTTTTCCAAATAAACTTTGTTATCCTCTTATGTAAAACACTAAGAGGATATTCCAAATGGCAGAGAGCTTTATACACAGCTTCACTTAAAAGCAAAAATATAAAACATGTTTTGTTCTGCAGTCACAGAATTTTCAGTCATTTACTTTAATGAATGGGCAATGTCAGAGGAACATATGGTATTTTTAGCTCTGCTTCATTACCCTATGTGGTAAATGAGTCCCAAATACTGACAACGTCTAAAAGCTTTCTGAGAAGAAAGGCTCTTCCTGCATAGTCTTGATTAAAGTCAGACTGTTATTGTCCAGAGGATCAGTAAACAGTACTGAGCAGGAAGAGAAGGCTGCCTGTGGGATAAGTAGTCAGATCTGTACAAATGGTGAAATGATAGCAAAAGCCACATTTGGGTGTTAAAGCAGAATGTGAATGGAGAAGAGGAAGGGTAGCCCAGTGAGAAATGGAACAGTCTCCAATGGAGAGATGTTATTTTCAGTGTGATAAACTCCTTGTCTGACCTTGTGTTCAGGAATTTAGGACTGAAGATCTGTGTTAGAGGCAGCTTCAGTCAAGCTAACATGACCAAAACAGGACAGTAGAAAGTGTAAGAATCCATGCCTATACATGCAATCGAGCTGGCAGGTACAGCTGATACCAGTAGCCTCTATTAATACATTTAATGACCATTTTTTACCATTTTGTTTTACTATGTGAATCCAGTTGACCTGCCAATGAATTTGGCTTATGCTTGACTAAGTTTATTTTTTTTCTCTCTTACTGGAAAAGATCCTTGACCTGGTTTGATATGCTCTGCTCAGTCTAGACATGAGCCAAAGTATGAGGGATATGGCTTATTCTAAACGAAGTTAAAGGATTTCAGAATGAAGACTGGTTTCCTGCTATGAGCTTCCCTCATTGTTTCTAGATATAATATTATAGGTAGCTTCTAGTTTGGATATTACTTACACTGTATAGGAAGAAAAAGGCAATGATGAACATGCTAGCTTGGAATAGTGTAGGTCAGTGTGGTAAGCACTGAACACCCTTCCAGTACTCATAAAAGTCTGTGGATTTCAGTGTTTCTTGGAACTTTACAGGATCAAATTTAAATTATGCCTAAACCAGTGAAATTCAATACTATCATTACACAAAACAATCCACAAAGTCAACAGCAGTCTGAAATCTCTGCAAATGCCAAAGAACAATGGCATGAATTTCAAGACAGAGTGATATGGAAATCTTTAAATATCTTAGTTTTCATTAGACTCATAAGCAATCAGTTTTGCAGCTACGTTATTGTCTCTTTCTCTGTTTGTTCCTGTGTGGGTTTCTGTCACAAAGCAGTTTTCAAGAGATTTTTTGTGGCTTTTTAGTGGTATACCTGAAAACACGCATAGGCTTCCTCATGAGGAAGCAGTTATTATAATATTGTGGGGAGGTCTTGTTTCCAGCTCTCCATGACTCATGCAAGCAGCTGAAACACAGTTAAAATATGAAAGCTGAAAAAACCTGAGAAGAGGGAATAGTTATTCCAATTCTCTTTCTCTTGGAAGAACTAAAAAATACATAAATTTAGGTCAGACAGGGTAAAAGTATTCCACGATGGTTTTCCTTCTACGCTATTTGGGCTTCATGAGACTTACAAAACCAGGCCCAGGATATGGTTGAAATGAACAAGACTTATAATTTACTTGTGTAATAAAAACTTCATGCATTGAAATAAAAATTCAGTTCTTATTCTATGGTGGTTTTAAAATGAAAATTTTGTCACAGATCTGGTTATCCCTTTTGCATAAAAAACCCCAGTAAGAATAAAAAAAATAGGAGAAGGAAACAAGAAGAAAAAGTCCAAACATTCTTGCTGATGAAAGGCAAATATTAGAAAAACTTTTGTTAGATGAATTTACAAAATCATAACCCAAATGAAAATCAAGAACTAGAGACCACAGAACTACCTGGAATTGTTAGTCTTAAAAAAAGGTAATTTAAAACCCAATGCCAGTTAAATTAACAGAATTTATCTGTACAAAGACAGTCTTTTGACATATTTTTAATATTGAATAATGTGGTTATTTTTTCTTCTTTTGCATAAACATTGACCAGCAGAATAGAAGCAAAATCATGTGCAGTCTTAGCTGATCAGACAAAATGTGCAGAACGGGATTTTGTTCAGCAATTTCTGTAGGTGTATGAGACATGGTATAGAGAGGGTTTGTTATGCCAAGGCAGATTTAAACTGCTTCACATCCAACATGCTGGTCCCAACAACTAAGGTGCCTTGAAAAAACATGGGAAAATTTATTAGTAGGAAAATCTTGTGCAACTCAGAGCTCCTACAGCCTCTCCTGTTTCATCTGCGGCTGATCTAGGATGTGCAGGATGATGCCTGACACATTAGCCACATGGTGACACTTATGGAAACCTGCCAGGCACTTAAAGGAAGATGAGGGAATCTTTACCAATACTGCTACAGTTTTAAATGCAAATGCTGCTTTTAAAATATCAAAAGAGTAATTTCTCAGCAGTTATAATTTACATTTTAGTTTAGCTTGTGGCATCTTTGTACCTACTTTGAATATGTGTGTATGTTACCTCCTTCCTCCTCTGTTTATTTCAGTTTAAAGGGAGTTCTTTCCAAGATGGTGTAAGCACTGTAGTCATTAAACATCAACTATTGCCTAATATTTGTAGACATAGTCACTGTCTGCAAACATATTGCTGGGGTTTATTTCTTGACCACTGCAGTTTCTTGTAAGCAGTACAACCTACCTAGACCATGAGTTTTCTCCTTGAAAAGAACATGAATATTAAAATTATATTTAAGACATTCTTCTCCCCTTCTTTCAGATGTAACCATTTCAAGAAATTATGATAAATTTCCGACTTGTTTTTAGCAACAATTGCCTAATTTGTGCAAAAAGAATGTTTTATGAAATCAAAAACCAATACAAAACTCAGGTCTTGCACTAAACTGCCTAAAGACTCACTCCATTTACTGCAATCAGTAGAACTCTGTTTAAATGCAAAGCCCCTTTATAGTGCTCTAAAAATCATAGAAAATAACAAGCTAAAATTAACTTGTCCATTTGTGCATTAAAGTTCCTTTTTTTTTCCTGCCACTACTATAGCATCGTCCTAGCAAGTTTGAAATTGTCATTATATCTGTTTTGTTAATTTGTGTGTAGCAATTTCATTGATGCTAAAACATCTTGCTGAAGGGCTTTAGAAAGAGATCTGCCATTCTGGACATAGGGATCTATAATGGACAACTGTAGTATATGTGGAATTGTTAGTCTTTGTAATATGGGCTAAAACACAGTACAATGGAATTTTTACTTCACCAGACATTTAAGAGTCAAACAGTACTAACAGCTCATAGGAATTTGCACATGTGTTCAGGGACTTTTCAATCTCGTAATTTATTAAGAGAAATAAAGATCTTTATTCTACCCCTGGAAAGAATATACAGGAATTCTTAGTTCATTTTTGGAAGAAGAGTTGTTTAGTTTGCTTGGGATTTTTGTTTCAAGAATCTTGTTTCCTTTGCACTTTGTAAGGAAAGAGCTCATTCTCTGTCAAGTTAGAGTCACAAGATGACACTACTCAACAAATGCACGCCAGAAGATGTTGAGTTGTCATCAGCAGCTGTTCACAGACCCACTTCTGATGGGCTGCATTGCTTACAATGTAGACACAGCCAATATATTACACTAGCAAAAAGAATAGCAGCTACTTTCATAGCTGTCCTCCCTGCTTGGCTGATGGGGACATAGAGAGTTAATGGACAGCAATTGCCATTCTCCTGCCAAATTCTTATTTTGTGGTTGCCCTGTGGGCCATTGTCTCTCTGTTCTTCTGTTTCTTACACAGGGCAAGGATTAAAAGTCAGTAGTTTATTTTTCCTAGCTCCTATAATACAAGAAGAAAACAACCTGGAATGGAATAATTCCAACAGCTAAAGAGGAGTTTGCTTTATATATTTTATGTAATTTCCATGTTCATTCCTTGCCCTGAAGATCCTGCCATTCCCATTAAGAATAGATTGTGGTCTTGTTTCAGATAAACAGTGATAATCACCACAGTAAATCTGAGGAGCAATTATTTCTCTTGGCCTTTGATCAGTAAAGAATTTAATTTTAGAATGCATATCGCTCTATTAGCACTTTAAAGATTGTTAACTGGGAACTCAGTTTTTAGAGTGTGGATCTCCCAGGGCCTCAGTAATTATTAAAGATACTCATATCTCTACAGTTAAGCATGTTGCAGTTTTCTTAGACCGGTGCTTTTAGACCCTTATCTGAGCTTTGAGATAGGGCCACAGTGGGATAAAAGGATCTTTAAAAACAATGCTCCCCTCAAAGTATTTCCTGCGTGTGTCTCTTGTTTACAAGATGTTATATGCAGCAGACCAAACCATCTCTAGAAATTATTTAACCATTCATTCAGATGATACGACCTCCTGAGAAGAGTTTCATCACAATTTGCATTCTACAACCAAATGTAGAAATCACCAGCAGATTTATAACAATTTTATGAGGAGCCAAAATGGATACATAACCTTTAGAAGAAAGCTGAATTCACTCACTGTGCCTGTTTTCTATCTACCTTTCTCTGTAGCTGTTCTGGTTTATGTCATATTTTTGTTGTGTAAGGATTTCTTCTTCCAAATCTCTGGCCTGTTCTGTAGCAGGCCTGGAGCATGCACCAGAGACTGTTGACTAATGTGTATTTGTTGCCAATGGCTAAAAGCAAAGTGAAAGTGCAAAGCATCAGGAGTGAGAAAAGGGGAAAAAAAATAGGCAGCAGATTCTCATGTGTTTCACAAACAGAAAGAATGTTTTCTATCTGCAGTAGTGGGGCACTGAACAGTGAGAACACCAACGGAGAGCTATGGGGCATTTGAGGGAAGAAGGAAATGATGCATTAAATTACAAGGACATAGAAGTGCAGAGGACATAAGGATTTGACTGTTTATCCAATACACAAGTTTGGGGTGAATATAAAGTGAGAGCTGAATGTGTGTCAGACAGACTCCCATAAACAGAAGAAACTCTAAAGAGGTCAATTCTGGGGCATTAATCCCAGAAAAAAACCAATGCATGGTTCCCTGTTAGCATGTATGGTGGTCTTACAATGATTTCCTGGGGTTTTACATGTCCCTCTAAAAGTAACTGCTATCAGGGATAAGCTGCAGTGAGAGGTATTTGAAGGTGCCTCTTTCTTGGAGACAGCAGAGGGTGTGTTTCAGTCTGCAGACTCCCTGAGGAAGCTATAAAAAACATCCTTTCAACAGGTTTGCAGCAAGGCTACAGCTAATTAAACAACCGCAGGTGATGAAACACTGGTCCTGCAGTGCAGACAACAGCTTGATGACTATGAGCACATGGAAAGCCTAATTCAAGCCATTCCCATCCTTCCCGGGCTTGGCCTCCCTGTGTCCTGTGGAACAGCATCTCTCCAAGGGACTCCCACAGCCCTGGGAATTTGTAATGTGTGTGGTACAAACCCCTTGGCATCTGCAGGATAACAAGGCTTGGTGCACAGTCTGGCTCTTGGCCCTTTGCAGAGGCTGTGCTCATTTGATTGCATTTGAATAGATTTTTTGTGAACCTCAGGAGATGCTGCTCTGTCTGCTGCCTGAGCAAGTGCTCACTGGCTGAGGCATGAAATGTCAAGTTTCCCCTCTCAGAAGAAGATACTGTGCAGGCTCAGGTAACTGAACTAACTGTGGTTATCCAGCAATCCTTCATCAGTCTCATTTTCTTACTGCTATTTAGTTCTTCCTTATCCATGTAAAGCTTATTGTGGGTTCCTTTACACAAACACTGAAAAAACCTTATTCTTTTAATGAATTGTTAATGTCACACTGTGCACTGTAAATCACAGGAAGTGCTATTGGGACTTAACACAATGATCCAAAAGCATGAGGGTTTCCTGATTAATTTCCTTGCACCTTGGCTCATGTGGTGGTAACGCTGTTAGGTGATACGTCAGCTTCCTGAAGGAACATTTTTTGGAAGAAATCACAAATCTCAAGCATATAAAGCATATTTTTATCTGAGAGATTTAGCTGGAGTTGCCACTTTCCTGCTTTCTTTCCTTTGATAAGTATAATCTGTTTCCCTGTTCACTTCAGCTAGAGCTCGTTTTAAAATCCAAATACTTTAAAAGGAGGCTCAGCACGACAGAATGGAAATAAACTTCCCTGGCAAGCACAGCCGCCTCCTACTGCCCACAAATTACATTTTAGGTAGTTTTTTTTTACTCCTTCGATTAAAGAAAAATGTTAAAGCATCATTTAAATCATAAAGAGCAGTGGAAATTATAGAATAGGTACATGGCAAACATTTGAATATGGAGTGAAAATGGAAGCTCAGACTCTGGAAACCGCATGGAAGGTAGAAAGCAAAGTACAGTAACTTGCATTTTAATGCAGGGAAGTATAAAAATCTAATCAGGATTCATACCACCCAGCTAAAGAAAGGTGACAACAGCCCAAGAACAGCCTGTACCTTGTGGAAGCTGAACCCAGAGCTGTTTTGGGTGTGGTGCTCATACTCAACCCTCCTTTTCTTATTCTGCCACTTATCTTAATATTTTCACTGTGCCTTCATGTATCTCCATGAGTCTGAAGGCTGGATGAATTTACTGTGCCAGATTTTCCCCCCAAGGTAACTCAATGAATGATGTTGTTATCATGTGGTCCACTATCCATCTGCTCCTTATGAGACTGAACTATTGGGTGAGCTGAAATCCCAGGTGGGGAGTCATGAACATAAAGGATTACAATTTTGAGAACAGAGAATAAGAATTCAAGCCATTTTTACCTGAACTGTTGGCCATACCAACTAAAAATTAGATAGGTAAATGCCTAAATTTGCACCTCGATCTTTTAATTTTCCCTACCTTGTTTCAGTGTTTTTCTGGTGTACCAAATACGATGTGTCAGAGCAACAGAGAATGTAACGTCAGCAGCTATGCATCTAAAATTAGCTTATGATTACACACAACATTGCACTACAGGGACCTTGCCTTTCCTAAATAACTAAACTTTTAGGAACTAGGTTTTCTCTTTTACAAAAGATTCTGGGTACATTTTTCCAAACCAACCCAAAACAACATTGAAACAGTCAGAGCTTCACATACAAAGTCCTTCAACAATCAAGTACATTTCAAGTTTGTTAAAAGCTTTCCTTTCATTTCTAATTTCAAATTTCTAATGGTCATTAAAAATTGGAAAAATCAAAACACTGTATGTTCAAAAAGCTGAAATGGAAACTTCAAACGGGAACATTCCACTGCAGTTTCCTTTCAAAGAGAGTCAAGAAACAGAGCATGTCTGCAGAAATGCAGGTGACAAACCATTTTTAGAACAAGAAAGATCTCCATCACAGGAAATATCTAACTAGCTCCTCAGTTTGAATTCTGCTTCTCTGGAACATAACAGAAGTGTTCAAAGGGTCTGAGGCATAAACAATTTACCCCTGTCCTGCAGATTCAATTATTGTGAACTGTTCTTCCTCTTTTAGGATGCTGAACTAAGGAAAAAGGGGTTTCTTCCTGCTGCCAATTCTCTTTCCCAAAACTCAGGACAGTCCTTACTCTAAAACCACAACAACCATTTTGCCTTCTTTCCCCTGTAGTTCTCTATCACCAGGTAAATAGCACCCTCTGTACAGAGCACCCTTTGTAAAGTAGGGCTGTTTCTTGGCTAGCCTCACATCTGCCTTGCATGATTCAGGACTGACCAGTAGTAGACATGAACCTTTTAAAAGCTCAGGTCTCCCTGTGACATCCTCCTCAACATCCCTTTTAGAGGTAGACACTAATTCTAGGCAGCGCTGAAAGTTGGCAGTGGTAAAGGCACCTCTATCCCAAAGGGTCATTTTGATTCCAGTCACTGTCTCTACCCTCTGGAGTGGACCAAAGGGAACCTTTTTTCCTTTTTTAACTCTGTATCTGAATTGCAATGACAGATGCAATGACAATAAAGGGGAAAACATGCAGAGCTGCATTGCAAACCAATTCATCAGAAAACAGAGCACGCCTGCCTTACAAATTTGCCTGCAGCTCTTGTCTGCTGTGTTATTTTTAAACTGCCTGCAGGTTGCAGTTTTTTCAGTGGTCCTTCTCCTACAGTGTACACAGAGGATTTAGTAAGGCACAAATTCCATTACTATAAATTTCATATACCAAAATTCCCAGCACATTAAAATTCAGCATCCTTCAGCTTCCCACAAACTTCTTGCTGCAATCTGTGTATTCACAAGAGGACAGCCCATGTCTCTTACAACATCTCTCTGTGGCAAGGTCAGTATAACTCAGCTCCGCATTCCTGATGTTCCCAACTGCCAATCCATCAGCCTGTGGAGTGCAGCCTGCAGTTGCTATCATCAGCAACCCAGGCATCAAGCTGCAGACTCTGGGAATCACAAAAAACCCAAGAAGATTGACCCAATTGACTGAACCCAATGCAGAACTGTTATCACTCAGACAAGATCATCTCACCACCAAAACCATCTGCTGTACAAGTGAAGGCTATGTGCAGGCACAGGGCACTCTTCCATCACACACACTTCACAGTGCTCCCAGCAAATCTGCCCCACTTCTGTGGGAGGCTGGATGGAA
Organism: Chloroceryle aenea; assembly: GCA_013399075.1. Lineage (NCBI taxonomy): Eukaryota > Metazoa > Chordata > Aves > Coraciiformes > Cerylidae > Chloroceryle > Chloroceryle aenea. Next base: position 1,295,090 of record VWZY01008457.1, on the reverse strand, counting down.
CAGAATCAGGACCCGACACCTCTAAATGGTAGAGCTTCTATGTGCAGAGAACTAGACAACGGATGCACAATTCCTCTAGAGGAGGGACTAACAGGAAGAGCAGTCTATTTGTGTCCTCACAGTATTTTAAAGAAGAAAGTAGTGGGGCATTTTTCAGAAACACTGATCAGTGCAACTGCTACTGATGTAAACAGAAGCTGCAGATGCTCAGACTTTGAGAGGTCAGACCCTGCAGCCAAATGTAATGAATATTATGGTTTCCTTCTTTGTTGTCTGGTTTATTCTGCAGCCTAGAGCAGTACTGTAGAGCCATACCCATCAAGTCAGAACCTATACCCTCCTTTTCTTTGGGATGTCTCAGACATCAAAACATTCACACTCTTGACCTCTGTTAGGAGCTCTGGAAATTACCCCAGCTAGCAGTGTAAGGAGCACTTGCCCAGCTTTATCAGCAGGGGCACAGCCACATTCATTTCCACCCCTCTGACACATAAGGCAGGTGACAACTGTGGGATGTATGAGGAGTCTGGTTTGGATCTGGAGCTCCAGCACAGAGGCCTTTGCCCTCAGTAGGGTACAGCAGATACTTGAAAGTCATTTTGATATCAACAGTCAACAAGCTTCAGTCAGAGCAAAATCCTGTGGCCCCACAGAGGTGGTGACTGTCCCCTTCTATGACAGTGTGGGACCAATTGGTCAGGCAGAGCCTGGCCTCCATGTTGGGTAGGGTTTGGTTTCTGCACTGCAGGTTAAGCTTGGGCTCACCTGAACCTTTCTAACAACTGTCCTTCATCATTCTCCATTACACAGCTAGTTGTTACTCATTTCTCCCTGCTGATTTGGAGAGCCTTGATTTGGCTCTTGGCTGTTTATATTTTGCAGGCATCCTCTATGTAATTGCACAGCCTGGCCCCAGGCTATCAGGCTCTGGGAGAAATAACCACATTATTCCACAGAACAGTTAGCATAATTAAAATATTGACTGCAGATTAAAAAAATGTGCTGAATATTTCGCAGAGTGGTTGGAGGGTTGGTGAGTCTTGGCAGCTTGTTGGCTGCAGAAACTGGCTGATATTTAGGTGTGCCTTCTCCCTCACTGTTCATTGCTGTACGTGGGAACTGCTTTTTGTGCTGTCAACTTCTTGTCTCCCAAGCAGCCAACCCACAAACAAGAAAAATGAGCTAACTGGAAATGAGGAGCTCCAAGGGTTTCTTGTGATTCTTATTGCCAGAGAGACCAGTTCCTTGTTATTTATTACTTCAGGACATCTGTATTACTGTGTCTCTATTTTTATTTGTGTCCATCTCTCCAAATGCACAGTGTAGGAACTGCATATGGTGAGAATGTACCAGGTGATAAAATCATTTACTTGAGAACTGTCTGTACCATATGAGCAGCACTAATAAAGTTAAAAAGCCCACAAAAACCTCCACTGGAACATTTGTTTTAGCTACTATTCTTTTACATTTGATTTCTTCCCAAATTTCATCTGTAACCAAAGTCTAAGGTATAAAATCTTACATTTCCACAACCAAGAGGGCAGAAGGGGAAGGGTGAAACTCAGCTGATAGGGCGAGTAGAAACTACAGCAGCACTGATCACTACAGGGCACTTAAGGAATCCTTACTGCCTTTGCAGTATCTCTCCATTCTCTTTCTCAAGGGAATATCTGGGATAATAAACATTGTCAGAGAGAGACATATTTGGGTTTTAATGACTTCCTGGTTCTCTTTACATCCCCTGCTATCTGGCAAAAAAGGCAAAATTATCTTATGCTACCAGCATTAAACATAACATGCAGATGATGTCTAAACCACTTTTCAGACACCTACATCCTGAATGAAATGCAGTAGGATCAGTAACTTGCCAAGGTACTGCTTTAAATTAGCTTCTAATTTAATCTTACATGCTTGAGAAATTCCTGGAATGGTGAGAAGTGTTTGAGCAGCAGTGCAGTCTCAGAAGCAAGGACCAGGTTGGTTGAGCTGAGGCTGTCCTTCTCTACTGTGGCTTCCAGGGGTGAAGGTTGGTTTTACAATCCAAGCTATAGCTCTTTTGAGATGAGCTTATTCTGTGAACATTTCCATTCCCACTCAAGGGATGTCAGAAGAAATGGTCAAATGCTATTTTCTGAGGCTTCCATTCCAGCTTTAAAGCAATTATAATAACAAATTAATAGCAAATCTACTCTGCCATTTTCCATTCTTTGTAATGAAGAGTAGCTCTACTTCTTCAAAGCTCATTTCTGCGATACTTCTAATTTTTGAATATGCAGTTAGAAAAGGAGAATGGTATCTTGGCACTCCAGCTATGGTCTGTAGGCTGCTGCCCTCCTCCTGTGCTAGGCTCATTGCTACTTTCTGCTCTCAGTATTGACCTCCAGACTGTAAATTAGAAATGTCACCTTGGGTAGACACCATTCTTTCAAAGGCAAAAATATATTTTTATGTCCATTTTAAATGTCTTCTAAATTAAACCCTAAGATAAGCTCTGTGGAATGAGACAGAAGATACTTTAAATTCAGTACACAGAAAGAGAAATTCACTGGGCACACACAACGGGGGAGGGATGGTTACAGCATTTTCTCTGTTCTGATAGTTCATGTGGCCAAGTTTTTAGTTTGTCTTCACCGAGTGATTCATCTCTATTACCAGTATTTTCAAAATTAAATGGAAGAGGAGGAATGTGTTCATTCTCCTGCTGTGTTTAATAATCTTCCAAAAATTGTTTCCTGTTTACTTGGAAATCCCCACCTCCATGCTGTGATTTAAGCATTTTCACCCTGTTAACTTGAAAACAAAGCCTGGAAGATGCTGTATAATTTTTATCTTGCAGTCATAAAGCAACTTAGGATAAATGTTGTTGTTGCAAAGAGAAATTACTTGGAAATGTACATATGTTCATAGCTCCACATTGCTCTTTTAAATCATAACCGTTTTTTGACAGAGTACAATTTGTCATTCAGTTGTTATTCATGTAACTTGTCTGCTGACTGATGGCAGCTTCCCTTTTAACAATCACTATACTGGTGCTCAAATACACATCTCAGTAAAGGCATCAATAACCCCATTTATGGAACTCTGCTACTTTCTTTCATGGTACTGGCTGGCACACAACTGTGAATAGTCAGTACGTATTGTATTGTGCAAGACTTCTCTATAAGCAAAACTCACAGTGTATTTTCAAGACAAGATATTAAAAATACCTAAATTGCTTTTCCAGCTGAAACATTATCTCTGAATTCCTGTGGCTTGGCTCCACAAAAGGGAAAGAATTTTCCCCTTAGCTTCCTCAAGGAATAAATTGCACAATAGCTCTAAGATTTCACTACGTAGCACATATCAAACAAACTATTCTGATATAAAAGGTTTGCGTTAGCTCACACAAGTGTTCTGTGTTAGCTTATGTGAAAAGAGTTCATTTAAAAGGCAGCAATATCTTGTGGTCTGAGAATAGAACTGGAAGCTGTGTAGTCAGAAGGGACCTGAGCTTTCTCACACTTCCTCTCAGCTTTTCATGAAGGTCTAAATTTTTCTAAATGAACATTACATTTACGTGATTAACTGGAGGCCACATGGGCCTGATTTACAGATGTGTTAAATTTCTACTGCTCCTGTTAAAGCTGTTGGGAGCTCTCCACGTTTCAGAAGGCTGTAATGCAGCTACGGGCAGCCCTTGGGAGGGAGGGTAACACCATTACCTTGGTGAGCACCAGGCATAGACAAAGGCAGGAAAGCAATGGAATAAAGCTTAGAATGTACAAATTCAGCACATTCACCTCTCTATGGGCCTAACAGCCCCCATGAGGGGGCAGCAGTGGAGGTACTGAAATACTTGCCATCCACACAGATCCTGTGCAAGACCAGAGCCAAGACAGCAGCTGGTAGAAAGCACCGGGCAGGCACAGTGAGGTTGAACACCTCTCTGGCTAGTGTCCCTCAGCCTGGCCACCATTCCCAGAGATTTCTTTCAAGGTCTTGCACTTCTTATCTCAGTGACTAGACTGACTGAATGCTTGTTAGCTGGTGAGCCTCCCTTTGCCTCCCCTTTTAAAGTCTATGCTGCAGCTCTTTGTCTAACAGCTGGCTTTCCTCTCTTCCCCTCTCAGATGAGATGGAGCAGTCCCCTGCAATGCGTTCTGACTACTTGGTCTCAGGGATTCGAACTCCCCCAGTGAGGAGGAACAGCAAACTGGCAACACTGGGCAGGATCTTCAAACCATGGAAGTGGCGAAAAAAGAAAAATGAGAAGCTAAAGCAGACCTCTGCAGGTAGGGTGAGAACAAGAGCCATGCTGCACAGAGCAAAGCTTAGCTTGGGCAGAATTTGCTTACATAGGAAATGTTAATGGTGCCCTGATCTAAAACTAATCCAGAGATTTCAGCATGTTACTGATTAATATTCAGAAAGAGCTCATATAGGCTGACTTCCTATACAATACAGTATAGTACATTTAGAAGAAAAGGTCAAAAAACAAGAGTGAAACCCAACCTTCAACACAGACTGCTTTTCATGGCCTGTCCCTTCTCCCATATACACTACATTTATGGCCCCAAGTATTTCACCCCTTTTATTTGGGGTGAAGATTATATGGGTCACAGTAACATTATGAAAAGTGACAGGAGGGAGCTACAGAATGTAGAATGCCTTCCCTCAAGCAGTTGTCTCTGTGGTGAAGGAGCCCAGCACATGGAACAGCATGGTCTCACTGGTCTCCAGGGATGTCCCAGGAGATCATTAAGGAGACAAACTCACTTGCCTTTTCCTAAGCTAAAATGGTGCAATTCCCTCCACTTGCCCTGATATCCTGGTGGAGCATCACAGTAAAGGACACTGCTTCTTGAGGCAGCTCCAATGTACTGCATTAAACAGGACGAAGGGTCTAACACCCTGTTACTCTCACTCAGTGTGATTATACAGTAGGTTAAATCATAAATCTCACCTCTACGTGTGGCTGATTTTACAGCTGTTTTAGCAAAGGAAAAGGCACGGGCAGGCTGACCAGTCCATGCTCCCCAAAACAAACCCTTTGTAGTTCTTTTCAATCACAAAGTAGTGGAGACTAGAGGGAACTCCACATTGCATCTTTCTCACTCCATTGTATAAATACCTTGTTGTTAACTGGTGCTGTGTTATGCTACCAATTCATGCAGTGCTGGAGAAGAAGATGACAGCACGACAAGGTCGGGATGAACTCATTAAGAAAGGCCTTCTGGAGATGATGGAACAAGGTAAATAAAAATTCTTCATCTTTTATCAGAGTCTTTTTCAGGACAATAGAAAACACATAATTGCAAAAGAAGAAACATAATAATCAAATGGATAAAAGGGAAAACCTTCAATCCAAACAGAGAGGAACTACCAGTGTCTGAAGTAAGCATTTATTTCTTCAAATTCCTCTCTGCTGCAACCAATTCATGCAGTTTAATTTCTGATGTTGTACCATTTTGAATGCAACTCCATCTTTGCTTGATTTATACATGGTGCAGTCTGAGCTAGTACATATGTTTTATGTAATTGCTCTAAACCTAGATAAATCCTACTGCCAAGGAAGTCAGTTAAAGCTGGTGTAAATATAAACTTAACCACACCAATGCATTCAGCTAACATGTACAGCCCATGAATCCAAATCCCATAAAATTATACTGATCAGATGTTTTCAGCTGTCTTTCCAGTCTACCAAATTTGTGACAAAACATAATATCCTTTTGCCTGTTTTTCATTCCCATGGAAAAGTGAAGCATTTGGCAGTGCCATTTTAAAGCTTTCCTGTGTATGAACCAGGCTTGGCAGAAGCCATTGAATGAAAGTTGATACAGTGTCAGAAACATGCACAAAGGCCTGTGGTTCTGTACAGCCCTGCTCCAAAGTCCTGACAGATGCTCAAGGGAGACAGAGAGCTGAGTGACTATTCTGTGAGATCAAGTGAGCTCCCAGTGGTATGGACAACATTCCAATTGTCATTTCCACCTAAACAGAGATTAAAAAAAAAAATCCATCTTTATTTTGTAAACTTTATAGCAGAAAGTACTGTAATGAAGAAAGCCTGGCCTTTTGAGTTTGACCAATCTGATAGCAATTATGTTCTTTGAAACTAATAATTGAGTTTCTTTGTATAAAACAAATGCCATGCCTATAAATAGCCTGTGGGACAATACTCAGTGATGCTATGCTGGAGTGTAACCGAGCAACTGAAGTCAGAAAAAGGGCATTTTAAACAGGATTTTATTTCTCATTGCAGTAAAGCAATTTTCATATTATGTTATTTGATATATTTTAAAATAAGTTTTATGTTCAAGTTAAAAAAATAATCTATCAAATCATGAGTGTAACCTACAATGGAAGGTTTTAGAAAGCTCAGTTTTAATTTCTGTCCCTTGAACTGTTTGTGTCTCTCATAATTCAAGATAATTAGTGTCCCTGTAAGCATATCAGCACTTTGGATAGAAAATTACACTTCATTTCTGCTAGTAGCATGAAAGTTCCCCATAACCCATAACTTTGAAGACATGCATATCCAGAGCTTAGCAAAAGAACAGTAAAATAAAACATCTGTAGAACACATTAAAAGGTGATAATAATAATGAATCACTAAACCTCTTGCACACGTAAAGAACTGGCTGGAAGGGAAACAGATGATGCTGAGTTGCAAGATTAAAATATTTTAAATAAATACATATAATCCAGTGAGGAGTGATGACAAGCTGTGCTTTTAAAAAGGCAGCTACAAACAGACTGTTTACCTCTCTGCAATGAAGTTGCATAGAGCTCCTATAAACAGCACACAAATTTTCAGTACCACCGTGCTGCCCAGAACGAACGATTGGCTGACAGGCAGCTGAAGGACATTGCAGCCACCTGCAGATTATTTTTCTTTACAGAGGGTTGTGAATCTCCAGGGTTTTTTTTACTATATTATTAGTAGAATCAGCTTATTAACTGGAATAAAAAATTGACCCAAATAATTCTCAGTAAATGATTAGTGCCCTACTTGGACTGAGCTGAAGTAGCAGCAGTTTCAAGGCTAAGTCCTCATTTATGCAGGAAGTTGCAATTGTCAAAGCAGCAATACTGTGTTAAAAGGCTACAGTAAATCCTAAAACCCTGCTGTTTCATCAGGCTCTACTCCACTTCCAGGCATCTGATTCTTGCTCACTTTCATAAATAACCCAAACTGGGATGAAACTGTAGCCTGAGAAACCTCCAGATCTGCTCCATGCATTTACAATAGCTGTGTCACACTCCGGTTTCATAGCCCAAGGTCTGTCGAGCAGCATTTTGGCACTGTTTGGCTCAGAGCAAACCACAAAGATAGTGCAAAATCTGCATCAGGCTGTAAGCAGCCCAGGGTGAAATTGCACTGTCCTTGCTTTGGTGATGAGTCATCCTAACAGGTTCTGTCACCCTTTCTCCTCACGCAACCCCCGAACCCAGCTGCCCAGATACACTGCGCAGTTGCACAGCCTGGGCCCCTTTTGTCCTTGTCTCCTCTCCAGCTCTGCTCACACAGAGCTACTGCCAGCCTGCCCCTTGAGAACTGCAGCTTCACTCAAGCGAACCAAGGTCCACTGCCAGAGGTTACAGGGTGCAGGATCTGGCATACAGTGCGATACATTCCCAACAAAATTACAGCCCTACTTCTTCTGCATACTTTGGAATACTCAAGACCCTGCTGCTTCCCTTACCAGCAGATCTAAGGTCTGTGCCATCTTGTGTCCCCAGATCATCCCTAAAATATGGTGTTGGGACCCACTGTCAATCAAAGCAGCACACCCACTTTGCTCTGAACATGAGCTGATCATTTCTAACCAGGAGCAGCACTGTTGTGAGTCTCAGATGCTTCTCAACAGAAATTCTTGAACAGGAGTATCTTCTGCTTGTCATTACTTCATTAGCCATAACACTTTCCATCGGCTAGGATCTGAAGGAACTCATGTCTCTGACTGCAGTTTTGCAGTGGCACAGCTGCCAGCAGCTTGCCTTTCCAAAGGATGAGGAACGTGCGAAGCAGAGTTACCTTGAAACCATTTAGAGAGCTTCCCCTGACATTTCTCCCCATTGTGAGCAAAGAACTGATCAGATGTAACTGTACTTGCAGCGCTGAGAGGTAAGGGCTGCCTGTCAAATCATGCAGGCAGCTGATAATACACCAATGATTATGTATAGGCTGCCTTCACAATGAGCTGAAATGTAGGCAACGAACTTTTTCCCCCCTCCCCTTCCCTGTATCATAGCAACTGTGCTACTGCAAGGGCTATTTTAAGAACAGTAACTTTTCACCAAACGTGATTATGAGGCAGACAGAGTGAGCTCAGCGTACAAAAATACTGCATCCCTTCCGCAGCATTTCTGGGCCAAAATCTGATACCCTCACCCAAAAGCACAATAAATTACTCTGAAAATTGTCCAGATAGTATTAAAAAGGGGTAACTGTGGATGCTAGCTTTTTTAAATCAATGTTCAAGAAACTTGTCATGATATCATGGCAAGAAAACATAGCTCTGTCAGGAGCTCCCAGAAGGGAGTGTCTAGGGCTGAGAAATACAGGTTAGAAGGTCAGGGGTGGACAGCAGACATGTCCATCAGTACGGAGCGCTGGCTAGAGCGGGAAGTAATTGTTTTCTTTGGTTTGCAACAGTGATGTAGATCTCAAATTCTGAAAGAGACGTGAAGTAAAAGGATAGTTTGTATTCTGAGGACTCCTGCCTGAATAGGAGAATACTAGAAAAGCTTCAGTCATCAAGATGCATACAGCTGCAGGGATCACTGGCACAAAAATCTTTCAGAGTAAGCAAAGGGACCAGTTTCTAGGTCTACATAAAGAGGGATTTGAATTTCTGATCAGCTCAAGCACACAGGACATGCTTTTCAAAGCTGAGTAACCAAAACTGTGCTCAAAACCTACAGCCTGATAGGGAATATTAGCAGCCTTGTCTTCAGCAAGGCGCCGGCATTACTGCTGGGGCAGCTGGATGGCAAAGTGTCATAGATAGAGCCTGACACAACTCAGACATATCAGACCTAGCTGTGCCATGTTCTGCACCATGAGCTCTGCTCATGCAAGGAATTGCCTTCTCCCAGAGCCCCCTGATTTCCCATGCTTGCGCTCATCTCCTACACAGCAGGTGCTGCCAGTGGCTTTCCAGTACCTCCACAATGGCCATTTGCCCAGGCTGCTGGATGCCCACAGAAAAAAGTGCCCCACTGAGAAAACTGAGTGAATATCAGTATCCAGATGGGCTGGTCTCCACGTTTTGCATTACAGATGCTTAACACTGTTAGGGATCAGGTGCTGCTCTAAGACAAATCTGAGCAGCTTTGAGACTCCACTCTTCTCAAGAGGATAGCAGGGTGTTTTAGCTTTCACTGCTCATGGTTTAGTTAAGATTAAATGACTTGGTGTTTTAGATACTGAAGGCAAAGCCTGTACCGGTGATGATGCTGCGAGAGCAACGCAGAGTGACCCTCCCGAGCCTGTGGGCCAGGCTCTTGCCTCAGAAGAGGTTCAGCAAGAGAGTGCAACAGCAGCCACAACGAATGTGACCTTGATTGATGAGGAGCTGAATTTGGATGAGCTGAAAGAAGATGCAGGTATGGGAAATAAAATGTTTTTAAGAAACTATAGAATGTTAACAAATTCTGCTTCAGCTTCTGCTAAGCTGCTTTATGAGGAGTCAAATATTAAAGGGTCAGAGAACCTTGTTCAGCTCAGCCCATACTCAGCAATAATTTCTTAAACCAAATATCTTGGAGACTGCTACCAAACTGAGGGACCACACAAAGCTCAGCATAATGGGATTAGTTTGATTATGAGAAGAACTGGTCTTGGCATGGTGCCTTTGGTATAAGCAATGACTGCTCTGAAGAGCTTCTTTTAAAAATATTTCTAAAACTCCTGTGCCAAGACTGAAAATGTTTGTCTTGGCCCAGGAGAACAACACCAATAAACAGCCCACCCCATCCATATCATCACCCTTTCTACACTGCTCGTGTGTGACAGTTCCTTGAGCCACAGCAGCCCGGTACAATCCAGTAGATGGAGTCACTTCCTAACCACCAAGAAATGCAAAGCCACAGAGATAATGCTTTACCCTAGTTTGTGAGGAGTGCCATGTAGTGATTACAGATCTTCCATCCCTCTGGTCAATCTTTACACCTTCTCCATCTGTCCTGGTTGCCTTTTGTTCTCCATCCCACCCTCTCTCTCATGCCCTGCTTTCTGCAGGGTCCCAGCCACTGGCCACTTTCACCAAGCCCACCCCTTCCTATGGGTTGCTGAGCAATGCTGCTGGCTACACCCTCAACCTGCTTCAGCAGCTCAGAATGGAAATAATTTGGCAAAGCACTTCCCATTTCTTTGCTTTATCTTTTCACACTTCCTTTTCCTCCTGTCCTTCCCATCCCCATGACCCAAGAAATTTTATCTTCTGCTGTTTTCCCTTTATGTAATGTTGCTTTTCTGGCCCATTTTTAGTTCCATATCACTCTCAATTGCTTTGTCAACAGAATGTCTTCTGTCTCCCAAAAAGTATCACTCCTTATGTTTGATCATCACAAGGATTTTTTTTTGTAAGCTTAACAACACCTTTACATCACCTTCTTCATTTCAACCATATTTCATCAAGACATATCTCAAAACGCTGCATGGGGACTTCTACAGATTATCCTTCTGACTGAGGCTGGCTGTGCTTCGAGTCCACCCTCTCTATAGGAAAGGTCCCACTATGGCTGCTCCTCTGCATCCATGACAAACAGCACTTCAAGCCACAGGGAGCTCTACTGATTTCAGTGAAGTTACTGCCAGAAAAAAGTATCACTTCCCTCAGGGGAATGCACTCAAATTTGACTAATTTTCCTATCATGCTACTAACATCTATTGGAGCTCTTGACCTTTCTGTAATGTAAGCCATTAGTGACTTTATTTTTCTCTTCCTGTATTCCACATTTTGTCTTCTATGCACTAAGCACAAAAATACAAAGTGATGTCAGTTTGGAACAAAGCATTTCCCTAGACATACACTGAAGAGAAAATGATTTCCTCCTATAATTCAGGCAACTAACACATACAGCAGTTTTCCTATAAAGCCAAATTTCACATGAATTCCTCTTAATGATGCATATTTATTCTACTTTCCTGTCTTTTTTGAATGATAAATATTCACTCCTCTTCTAGGCATACTCATTAATTTGTTTGTCAACAAATTAAATGCTATTATCTTGCCAAGGCTATTGTTTCCTACAGCCTAAGTGTTGTGGTGTCTCTCAGTGCACTCTGAACATGAGGATGCTCAATGTTCCTAAATCCAAGAAGTTTGTATACCAAGCAAGAAATAAAACCGAGCCGAGAAAAGATTTGTGATGTGGCAGCTGTGGGTGCCCACTGCTGTGAGTTTTTAGAAGATGCTCTAGAATGGTTTGGAGAGAAAGGCACTTTGTTTAAACAATCCAGAATGCTAAAAGGAGTGTGATTTGCCATTTATCCAGCCCAAGCAGTCTGCACCTCTCATGCTCTGCTCTGGTGAGACACACACCACACCCCCCGCAGTGCTGTGTCCAGCTCTCCAGCTCTGAAGTCCTCAGCACAGGAGAGACATGGACCTGTTGGAGTGAGGCCAGAGGAAGGACACAAAAATTATCTGAGGGATGGAAGCCCTCTTCTGTGAGGCCAGGCTGAGAGACTTGGGGTTGGAATGCTGGAGAAGAGGAGGCTCCAGAGAGACCTTTTTGTGCCCTTTCAGTACTTTAAGGGGTCTTATAAGAAAGATCGGGACAGACTGCTTAGCAGGGCCTGCTGCAACAGGGCAAGGGCTGATGGTTTTAAACTAAAAGAGGGGAGATTTAGACTAAAGAGAAGGAAGAATTTTTTTTACAATCAGGGTGTTGAGGCACTGGCCCAGGTTGCACTAAGAAGGGGTAGGTGCCCCATCCCTGGCAACATTCGAGATCAGATTGGACAGGGCTTTGAGCATCCTGCTCTAGCTGCAGATGTCCATGTTCTCTGCAGGGGGGTGGGACTAGATGACCTTGAAAGGTGCCTTCCAACCCATATTATACTATGATTCTATGCTGAGGAGAGACTTACATGCCAATCTCCCCATTTGCATGAATGCTTCACCTGTTAGAGTAGGAAAAATAACCCTCATGGCTACTGCTGAGCCCATAATGGCTGGAAATGCAGTTTGAAGAGAGCCTGGCCATGGCTGGGGTCCTGGATCACGGTCAGCTTCAAGCCTCTCTGTGGGTCCCCATGTATGCCAAAGCAGAGATAGGACATGTAACAGAGTGTGAAAGTCAAACAGTGAGGCACTGTGTGAGTTTAAGCACTTCCAGTGCCAGATGGCATCCGAGTAGCATTCAAGGATGTTAATTTTGGACTTCATCACCGAAATTCCACCTATGTCCTGCTTCAGCTTCATGCCTTTCTGGATCTACTCCCCTGAGCCCTCATCACAGCCAGGTCAATTTGATGAACTGCTCAGTGATTCAGCCTGCACTAGCTTTAAGAGCTAAGTGGTTTTTCCATCCTTCAGGAGCCAGTCCTGATATGAGCACTGCTTCACCATCTCAGATTAAGGCTTTGGTGACTGAATTTTTCCTTTAGTACTTCACTGATTCTCCATTCCACATTAGCAGCTGAGATGGCAAATGCTTTTTTCTGTGGCAGGCTTTTCTTGGTTATCAGTGTTATCCTTAAGAAACACTCAACAGTTCTGGAGTCAAGTACAGTAAGAGAAGACTTGGGATGGAAGTTGAAGTAATGTATTAAATAAGATAAAAATTAATTTCTGAGGCTAAATGCACACAACAAACAAGTGGAAAGTCAGCTTTCATATAATAGTACTGATTTGATACTTTTTGCCCTTGGGCTGAGCCTTCCTTGCACAGAGGAATACTCAGTAACTGTGCCACTGCAGCTGTATGCTGTAAGAAAATTCATTGCAGTTCTCAAAAGTTGCTTTGCCTTGCTCTCTTCACTATTAAGACAAAAACAGAAAGGGAAAAATGCTTTAGGGAAGTAAAAGAAGCTCAGCAGTTTTCTCAGGAACATCAAAACTAACATTTTTTCAATATCCTCATACGTTTTATTCTTTACCTGCCTTGGATGTTGGCTATTTTACACTATAATTATTTTCACTATAAAAAAAGAAGTGCTTCTAGCTGTGTGCCATGTGTTCTGTTTTTTCTGAGTGTTCCTGGCAGTGTCCCCTGGCCTATCATTATTACTAACTTCATGTTTCATTAATTCTACTCATCTTCCTACTAGCCAAGAAACCTTCAGCACCCACAGAAGAATTAGAAGATGCCAGCCTGCCACCATCTGAAGACAGTCCACAAGCCTTACTTGTATCTGAATCCACAGATTCCCCTCAGAAACCGACAGAAAGAGACCCAGCCCAGCTTCCCAGCCCTCCACTGCTCCCTGCTCCACCACCTAAGGCAATCTCCAAAATCACAAAGGGTGTAACAGGTCAGTCATTACTGCTCAGTAAAGACTTTCTCAATCCTTATGTCTTGCTCAGCTGCACAGCACAGCATATATATTTTTTTTCTTACGCCTTTTTTTAAGCCTGTCACCTCAAACTGCTGTGAATCAGACAAGTTAAACTGAGTGAAGAGAACACTAACATTTCCATGAACTGAGAGGTTCAGGTGTCTGATAACAGTGCACCGATCCTTGTACTTCACATTTACCTGAAGCTCTCACGAGATTATATATGGCAAGTCTATGGCACTAAAACCACATAAACGAAACCAAACCAACTGCAAACACCTGCTGAATATTGATATGCCATAAAACACACCAAAGATTGAACCGTTTTCGTCACCTAGGCTCCCGTTGGCTAACAGTACAACAGCCAAAAATCAGGTTCAAGTCAATAGGTTCCGAAGAGGCTCCTGTCTGAAGGGTTTGCTCTCTAGGGTAGGTCTAAACAAGAGCTATGAAATCTGGTCTAGTTACAGAGAACACACATAAGTGATACACCTGGCTCCCAAAACTCAATACTCCATGCCAGACTTCATTGAATCTTTCAAGAGCAATTCCTCTGGGCCTGATTGCCTCATGTATTGCCAATGTTGTTACATTTTCCAACATTCTGGCACTGCAAGAAAGGGTGCTGAAGTGAATATGATTTTAGTTTGTTCCAATTTTAGGGCCCCTACATATGGTAAAAGCAGTTAAAAGGGCCTTATTGCAAATTAGAATCAAGCCCTGACATCTAAATGTCAGACCTGTTGGATATTTAGACTTGTAAATGACAGCCATTATCTCGGCCCTGATTTGCATCCACACTGACACAATGAATAGGGGTTTTAAAGTCACCAGGAAACTAAATATCAGAGGGGTGCTGTGATAGAAAATATTGAGGTTTCCAGTCTTTTTGAGGAAAATTACAAGTATTTGTTCCCCATGGAAAATATCCGTATTTTGTCCATGTTTAAAAGGTATGAGAGTTTAAGTGGGAGCTGGATTCAAAATGGTATCTTAATGCTCTTTTGGAGCTGCTGTTCAGATTGCCTCAACATTCTGTGCTATGGCTGATGCTCTGTCCTGCCCCTTCCACTTGCAACATGAACAAGCACAACCAGGACACCCCTTTGGCATGGCTCAGCCGATGAGGAGGCCGTGCTCGGCAGGAGAGGCAGGCAATTTGGAACCCTGTCCCACAGAGGGTAACAAGATTACCATTCCACTGAGTGCTTCACAGCATTCTGAGCCTAAGTATTTTGCTGCTTAACCAAAGCATTTCCTGCAATAGCCAAGATTTTGTGAGTTCTGGTATTTAATTCTCATCAAAATTTTCCACATAAACCAACTCTTAGCTTTCTCAATGATTTTAATAGCTATAGACCCTTTTTCAATAGCAATTGTACATTGAGGGGTTGTTGTGAGGATGTGGAGGATGGGGTAAGTTGAGACTAAACAAATACTATCAATGAGGAAAAAGGAATATAAATGTGTGGGGAGAGAGAAAGAGTGATTGTGAAAGAAAAGGAAGACAAAGAGGTTGTAAAGCTCTTTTGTGATTATTTTTTCCCCCTTAACAATGTTAGAGATGCTGTTAGCAGAGGAGTGAAGAATAAGCCAAGCACCAATTAATCACAGAGAGAGGGGTTACAGGGCAAGATGCCAAGACATCACTTTGCAAGATTATTCACTGAGCAGCTGTCATTAGGACAAATAAGGTGTGATCTAAGGAACCTCTCAACTCTCAATATTGGCCCAAGCTGCAAGGAGGCCAAAACTGGCCCTTGACCTGTTCCAGAGCTATAAAGATAAGACAATCTTCTCCCTTCCTGTTTTGAGGTTGAGCTGCACCAAGAGTTCCTACTCTGAGAAACCATAGACACCATCTCTCACTGTGCAGTGCTATGAAGTGACTTAAAAGGTGGATTTTTTTCATCCCCTCAGGCCACAATTCAGTTATTGATCATAAATGTCCTCTGTGCATGTCCACAGCAGCACATAAACAAAATCCCCTTGAGTGCTGAAGCAACATCTTTTCTTAGCAGAGGTTGGCTGTGTCCTGGCTGCAGCAACCATCTTGAGCAGTGCAGGAGGAGCTCCTGTGTGGGAAGGTGCCTTATTGACAAGACATTGCACACTGGGCACCCAGACACTTGAAGAAATGCCCTTGTGCTTTCAGACATTTCAGATTTTAAATAGGGTAACCTTTGGACTATCTTGGATGCATAGAGAGATGAATGAAGCTCTGGCCATTGGTTAGGGTTCTGGATGGGATGGAGAAAAATGGCATTCCAAAAATGACAAAAATGTTAGATTTCCTTCAATAACAGAGATTTTATTGTGGGTGCAACTCTCCTCATTGAAGGATACTTTCCTCTTCACCACACAAATGTGAAAGAGACCAGGCTTAGTGTTGTCACTCTCAGATTTGCAGTGTTTGATTTTGGTTGTGGCTACTGGAGTGCTTCCTGCTTGTGCTTTTGTTGTTGCCCTCAGTAACTCTGCCCTCCAACCTCGAGATGTCAAGCACTGTTTGCAGTGCTGTCTTTACAGAGCTGGACCAGATTTCCAGCAGTGAACTTAAGAAAAGGCACATAGTTGGTAACCATTATGCAGGATGCTGGGTCTGAGAGGAAAGTTATTATATAATATTCCAAACTACTTTGGTCCTCTACAGTTTTGTAGTAAGTTACCCTGCTAATAGGAACCAAGTCCTTTTTAAATGGCAGTTTCAGGGTAATCCTGGCTTGAGCACAAGTTCTTTTTTTCTGCTATGAACGAAATGATTTTTCTCAAGCATAAGTGAAAGAAATAAAAATTATCTGTCAAAAGAAATCCATGCCAAAAGCTGTAGCAGCCGTGTCAGTTTTAATTCCTGTTCAAAACACTAGGTGGCAACATCAGAAAGGAAATCCTCTTGTATGAAGACCCGGCATTGTCTTTTTACACCACGACTGAGCTATCGGTGTAAACAACGCCATATGCCTGAGGCTTAGAACAAAGATAGGAGGGAAAGGGGAAAAGGAGAAGAGAAAAAGCTATTCAGCATCTCTTTCAGGCCAGATGTTCAGTTATCTTAAGAGTCTGAAGCTACTAAATTTACAACCAGGAAAATGTCCACTTGTGTTTTGGACTCGGGTGCTGGAGAAATGTAAATCTCAGATTCTAATTTACAATGAAATGCTTACAGTGCATAAAAATTGTCTGAATCTAGGGGTAAAAAAAGATTAGATTGCTCCAAACATTTTCTTCTTAGTGCTCAATATCACATCTTTCATTTGGATTTAATTTGGCAAGTTTTGTTATGTGACTGTTATCCTCATATTATAATGATTCTGGCATTTCCCCAACTAGCATATGAAAGACAGAGATCTAAGCTACGCAGCAGTCACAGAGGAGCAGATAATAGACACTGGTACATTTTGTCCTGACTGAGAACTACAGGGCATAAATTTTAATACAGACTGCCACAGTCCAGCAGTGAAAGTGCTAGATTGGAAAGCTACTGCAGAATGAGCCATCCATGGTAAGGAGGAACAGTACTGGCAGTCAAGAATGCTTTGGTGGGCTGGAAGAAGAACCTGATACTGCGAGAAAGGGAAAAAGGAGGAGGCATCAAAGGTCTGGATCTGTGTAGTACAAGCCTTTGAATTCAGATAGTTACTCAGATTAATCAGTTCTCTCCTAAAAAAAAACCAAAACATCACCATTTTCCTCTATTCCATGCAACAAATTAATTTCAATGCAGACTGTGTGAAAAAACTAAGCAGTATTGCACAGCCTCTTAACCTCTTGTGTTTTGGCAGCAGGAAGTGAAATAGATGACCCAGCCATGAAATCTCCGCCTTCCACCATCCTGAAGAATTTTGTCATTGTTGGTTCCTCCCAAATCTCAGGACAAGCTGCCCTCTTCCATCCCTCTGGCCAGAAAAGCTCAGATGCTCATGTCAGAGGACAGGTAACAACTCCAACCGGTTCCCCTCACCTGGCTGCCGTCCACCTGCCTTTACCTCCCAGCAGAGTCATTGAGGAACTCCACAGGGCTCTGGCCACCAAACACCGGCAGGACAGGTACCTACAGCCTCTTGACTATAAGGATACATGAGGAGAGTCATTCCACTAAATCATTTTTCTTTGTAAACATTCCTACCCCGTTATTTGCATTTTATTTAGTCCTGCAACTTGGGTTTGCCTTCTCGGTGTCACCACTTTGAACATCCATCCCTGGTTAAAGCACTCAGTTTGGCAGTTACTTCAAAGTATGTTCTTCCTTTATAAGTAGGCTACTGTGACATGAAAGTAGGTTTTCAGTCAGGTAGAACCATTTGATAATCCTTGACAAATTGCAAAGGAAATCTCCCCACAAGATACCAAGTTAGAGTAGCTAAGACATAGCCAGCTCTAAGTATCAGTACTCTGCATATGAGAAAGGCTACAATGTCAGCATATGTCTCTTGACTTACACATGAGCATATACAGGATCCGTATTTAATGCAAATGCTTGTGTGGGAGTACATTGGGTACTTAGTCTGCTTTTCATTATAAGCCCTCCTGTGTGTTAGAGGAGGGCAGAGATAACCTTTTCAATCACAGGGCTGTGGAGTTGTTGGAAACATTTCTCAGTTCCATAACAGCTATTGCTGTGGGGGATAGATTCATCCGATATTGTTTCCAGGCCCTGTTAAACCCTTGTCATGTTCATAAGATATCAGAATGGTAATATTTCATGCAGTGTGTGTTTTACATTAGAAGGACGTGCTGTGTGGGGTTTTTTTTTAATCTGTGCAGTACACCATGTGGCTATATATCAAAGACATACATTAATCATCATCCTTCCATACCTTATTTTTATGACAGAGATAGGGAAGTAGATCCACATTAGCCACTCTCAACACAGACTTGAGAATGCTGTCCCATGTTGTCCTGTTTTGAACTCTCTCCCTTGGCCTTTATGAGCTACAAGACATTCTGCTCGCTCTCATCTAAAGATAAGTTCCTATTGTGGCAATAAAACAGTCTTTTGTAAAAACTGGGCTGTGCACCTTCCACCCACAGCTTCCATGGAAGAGAAAGCAAAGGCTCTCCAAAAAAGAGAGTGGACGTCCGTCCATCCAGAACATCCAGCATCGAGCACAAGGAAAAGGAGAACTCACTGAGTTACAGCAGTGATTCAGAAAACAAGCGAAACTCTGTTAAAGAGTCGGATGAGAACAAAGAAAACATGATCATGAACTCAGAGCTCAAGGAAGACTCTGTTTTTTATCAGGATGAGGAAGTTTTGAACGACTCCGTTATTTCTGGTAAGGAAAGTCACTTATATTATAAAGATAAACTATCGTAGCCTCGTGGAATGCTCTAAACAAAGCATCATGCAACAGAAAATATTGGGCAGTATATGTTCCTTTATTGTCACATCAACTTTTTCAAGGAATCCAGATGAAAAGTTAAATTTCAGTCATAGTGATTGTGTTATGACTGGGTAGGGCGTGCCTGCTAGAAATTTAGAAGAATAATCTCTGATAGTAGAAAAATGATTAAATAATTTTTTGAATAATATGCAAGTACTTCAAAGATGGAAAAGCTTATTGGACTAATTGGTGAATGTAGCAGGGTGGGGCTGACAGATTCTTGAATGTTTTAGTGAATAAGAATAATAGCTCAAATTTAAAATGTCAAGGACCAGAACCATATACAGACTTGCTTCCCCAGCTTTTGTGGTGGTCTGCTAGGAACAGAAGAGTGAGTGTAGACAGCCAGTTAAATGCCTATCTGAAAGGCTGAAAACTTAAAGATTTGTTATGAAATGAAGTAGTATAGTTAAGGGCAAAGAAAGCAAACAAGTACTGTTTATAATTTGATAAAGAGGTCCCAGGTATGAATACAATCCCTTTTTATGTGCAAGACACTTTCCAATTTCAATAAAAATTATTTTTAGGAAGAATTTTCTCTCTTTCTTTGTAGCTACACAGCCTTCTTCCTCGTAATTAATTTGTCTTACTCTTTGGCATTTGAGCGTGCACCAAGAAGCCTGTTTCACACACCCCAAAAACTTACCCACGTCATCATAAGACTTGAGGTTTATGCAGGAGATCATTTTATTTAAAATGGCTGAAGATCACAGTGACTGCCTGTTTTGCAGGTTGTAAATGTGCATTTACAAACAATTTCTTGTAGAAGCCTGGTGCATGCTCCGCTGGTGTTTAAGTTCAGGCACATTTTTAAGGAACACAACAAAACCCCAGGCCACAAAGTTTCAGCTGTTCGATGTCTAAGGAGGCCACCAAAGATGGGCACTGGGCAAGCTGGGCAACACAGCCGCTTAAACCCCGGAAGTCCTGGTGTGGAGTGGAATAACCTCAGCCCCCGAGGACGTAACAGCTTTGGGGATGCATCTGCTGCCCATCTCTTCAGCTCAGTGACATAAGCATGGCATTTCTGGTCTTGACACTGGGTGGCACTGTTTGTGCCAGCATCCATTCCAGGACAGCTGTTTGCATTTCAGACAGGAAGGAGAGATGCAGTAGTGACAGCGATAGCAACAGAGTAAATAACTGAAAAGCTCAGATTTTTTCTAGTTTAAAAAATCTGGTCTGGTTCGCAAGTCAGGAGGTAAAACTATCCGTTAATCCAAAATTGCTTTACAAGTAGTGTACTGCCTTAGTGTCACCAGCTATGCCATTGCTGCTGCGGTGCAGAACAGGGTGCAACAGCCCCGTGGCTGTGGGGAGACTGGTACGGATTCATAGGTAACTCTGGGAAAAGTGAGGAACTGTACCTTGGCTTTCCATTAGCACCCTACTCCTCAAAACATTATCTGAAACCTCTAAATACAGAAAGCAAGGGAGCAGTCTTGTGTACAAGCTTAAAAACTAACATAAGTAGCATGTAGCCCTCCCAGCTCATAACGAGTGCAAGCAAGGTCTCTCCATCAGCATGCAGTTATGAGAATTTGCCTTTTGCTTGATAGAAAGAGCAGTAAACATACAGGAGATTAATGTCATGATTCAACTGCATTAAAATAGGAACTTTTGTCAAGAACCTGCAGATTGAGCATTAAAGGGGTGTGAATTTTCAAAGCATTTATTGTTGACCAAGCTGAGATGCCATAAATCATGAAACAAGTCACAGCCAAGATCCTGCCTAAGATAGCTTGGTCATGGGGCACACTGGCATTGAACATGCCTTATTGACCAGGAAAAATAACACTTAGGAACAAAATACTTAAATAAGGGTATTATAAGGGTACCTACTTCTGAGATAGTGATCAGGGTGGAATTTGCCTCAGGGTGCAGAAAATAGAGGTGTGGAAAACTAGTTCTGGGCTTTATTTCCTCTTTGTTCTCTGGTTTTGTTTTACTTATTTATTAATCCTAAAACACCAGATATGGGTTTCTGCAGCAGGGGGAATAATAGAAATGGCCATCAGTGGGCTGGTCAAGGTGAAAACAGATGAAATTACACAGTGTTTCCTGGTATGCCTTCGTGAAGAGGGTAACATAATTTCCCTCTTTTCACTTCATTGGGCGGGTATTATTTTTCAGGAATTAACTCTATTGGTCAGGCACGGTGAACAACTACTTACACTAGAGATCAGCTTAATCCAGATCTCTTGTATTGTTATTTGGTGAAATACCCTAAAGATTAATCAGGGCCCAGTGCATATGGACCATGGGAGTGGCCATAGCATAAGCCTTTTAGAAATCTAGACATCTGGATGAAGTGAGCACAGCTTATCCTGAGTGGGTTATATCCTCTCCGCTCTGCTAATACAACAGCAGGATTTGGGTTAAAGTTAAGATTTTTCAAATATGATTTGTGTTTTTAATTTCACAAAGTAGTAGACTGTTTCTAAGTGTGCAGCAGAGGAGCCTGGGAGCAGTCAAGGCCCTAAAGAGCAGCTTCACTTTACTTTTTTTCAAGCAAAATTTTGCATTATTCCACCTCACTTGGAAATACAAGCCTCAAGGGCATTCACTGAGCCTAGTTTAAGCCCATGTCTCCACATCAGCTTCAAAACCTGACTTCTTACTAAAATGTCTAGTCTTTTAAATGCAGAGCATCAGTTTCTGCTGGTCTTCAATGAGGGACAGCAGAAAATGAGCCCTGACCTCATCTGAGCAAATAATCACTGTGATTCTAGCTCCTGTCCTCCTGCAATTCAAAGGTCAGGTATAGAATGTTATGGCAAGTAATTTTATAACAGCCTGAAGGGAATAGGGAAAGTCCCACGTGCTCATACCTTAGCTGTCACCAGTGAACAGAGAATAACCCTTTGAAAGGAGTGTTTACACAGGTAGTAAACATCCCTCGTTTCCTTCTAAGCAGTTCTGGACAGAGACATATGCATGTGCTGTAGTGTATACATACATTGCTTTCAGGGCACCCAGGATGCACTGAACTGCCTGCAAATGTAGATGCTCAGCCCATGGACAGTATGTCTGTCATGTTCTGGAGACACTGGACTTCATGTGCTTGTACAGCCTCTCCACAGCAATCTCCTGACATGACCAAATTCCTCTTACGGTCTGTTTAAAATTTCCAGATGAATAATGAGAACCTGTTCAGGGATACCTGGGAGTCTGCTAGCCCCAAATGTGCTCAGTTGTTTCCAGAAGGAATTCGGTTGGTTCCTGTGCTGTACAGATAAAGCACTGCAAACGCCCACTCTGCACCCACTTCCAGTGTGTTGGAAGCTTGAAGAATCTTGACAGAGTCCCAAGTCTGTGGCTTTGTGAGCCAAACATTTCTGATGAAGTCATATATTCCATTAGCAGAAGGCTCCGTGTGGCATCAGCCAAATCATTTAACTTCTTTACCCATCTGTTAAATGTATATCTACTACTTCACACAGGGCTGTGTGGTTTAATTTAATTAATGCTTGCAACAGACTCTGAAAGCATTAGGAAGAAGGTGCTAAGCAAGGACACAGATTGTAGACTCCAAATGAGGTTTTGACATGATGAGGGTTTCTATAAATTTTAGTTTTAGACCACTGCAACTATCAAGACACTTGTTGCTGCCTGTGTACACAGGGAAACCATAACTACTCTCTCCATGTCTTCTGTGTATGTGTGGATGTGGTATAGACTCCTCCCTTCCACATAAAGAAATTGAAAATCCATAGGGGTAATAATTATGTAGGTCCACAGATCCCTAGCAAACAAAACCCCAATGTTCGGGAATGAGACTCTATTTAGGATCTAGAGTCTTGCCAACATCCAGAGCATCCTTTAAAAAAATAGACTTTAATCCTATCTCAAATGCCAAACAAAAATACCAATTAAATGTCATTTTATTTTAAAATGAGGTGACCTTTTCTAGAAAAGGTGAAGCATGAAATAATAATAAAAAAAACCCAAACACCATTAAAGCAAGAAGGAACCAAATAGAAGTAAGCTCCTATTACACACCACACTCCCAAGATGAAGCAAATACAAAGATTTAACCCTAGTTCCTATGTACCCTGGCAATACTCTAAACCCCATCTGACTGGTGCTACTCTGTAATTTCCAGACCCCACTGAAGCCATGGACTGGACACCAGAAAAGCCAGTATGACACAGGAGAGGCATGCAGGGATCTATTGTAAACTTGCTGACAACTCACCAGTGACAGAGCTGCTCAAAGAGTGCAGTCCTACCAGTATGACTCAGCAGCTCACTGGTTTTACGAGCACTTCCTTCTCCTTTTCCCCCATCCTAACCAAGCTACTCATCATCAAACACGACATCACCTCAGACTTCCAGTCTGCATTAGAAAATAAAGATGGTTTTCTACTTTACAACTGCTTTATTGCCTACCTTTCCAAACACATGGCAAAATGGTTTTATAAGCTCAGGAGTCTAATTCTCATTTATTTAGCCTGCCGAAGTCTAAACAGTTGCACTAGAGTCATCAGAGGGGCAGCATCAAGGACTCAACATTCAGCACACTGCAGAGCAGTAGACTCCTACCTAAAACAGCTGTTGTGTGTTCTCCTGTGAACAGGTCATTTGTAAGGGCAATGTTTTAGGTTGCCTAGTTTGATGGAAAATGTGTGTTATCATAGTTCTACAAGAAACACAAAGGGTAATACAATCACAGTAAGTATTTGTGTCTCTCATTGCCCAAATGCCCAATGAAGTTGCCAGCACTCTGCACATCATCATATACCCTGACCCTTTCTTTCATTCCTTGGAGTATTTGCCCCTTCTCTCCTCAAAAGGAAAGGCCCAATTTCAACAGTGTAGTATTGATTGCTGAATGAAATTTTGCTATGACACTGTCACACTGGACAGGATGTAGACATGCAAAGCAGCTTACATTTGCTGTTAGCTACCCGCAGTGTCTGATCACAATTCTGACTAATTTCTAATACCAGAAAAATAGAATGACATGTAATATATAGATAATGTGTGTGCACGCCAAGCAACAACTTCAACTGTTTCAGCTACCATTATCTACCCCCAGTTATACCTGGTGACCCAGAGAAGGTGGTGTACGTGTCCTGGCCACTCTGCCATTAAGCGATTCCTTCTGCAAAGGGTCAGGAAATGGGGATTGCTCTTGACTGTAGGGATGCTCAGAGGACTGGAGCAAGATACATGGCCTTTGAATTCTACAGTAATAATGCGAATCATGTCTCAACTGCAAATATTTTTCACTTGAAAGCATTACTTATAATGGATAATGAAGATAACAGAAGAATATAATCCTTCTGCATTTGTAAGCAGTTTTGTGTCTGAGCCCTGCACAACTGTAGTGCTACTTACATTAATGTATACAGCTGCTGACTGCACACTGACATACAGATTACTGTCACTCTATAGGTTTCCTGCTCTTCATATGTTCATGTTTCATCTCCAGGAGCTGTCTTTCTAATGACTTTCTTTTCAATGTATGTCCCAGGTACTTTGCCAAGAAAATGCAAGAAAGAACTGCTGGCAGTAAAGCTACGAAACAGACCAAGTAAGCAGGAGCTGGAAGACAGGAATATTTTCCCAAGAAGGACAGATGAGGAAAGACAGGAAATTCGGCAGCAAATTGAAATGAAACTCTCAAAGTAAGTCTATCTAAGAACAGGGAATAACCTCCCTTTACAATGGAGTGTCCTCTGAGTGCTGTCAGATGGGACACTGTCACCCACCCCTAAGCCCATTCCCTGCAGTGGATCATACACAAATGAATGTAGCACATTGTCAGCTGTCAGTCAGTCAAAGGAAAAAAATCTTAGCTCCCTCTTCAGTCAGGATTCCCTTGGTTTCAATAGAAAACAAGGTGGAAGTCAATGTGGGAGACAAAATTTTGCCAAATCTACCTGCATAATCAAGACTTTGAGGTTCTTCAGAAAGGCCAGTGCTTTAAGAAAAATAAGAATATAACTGTTTCTATTAACCTGATTTTGCTTTATCAGCACTAGCTGAATTTGAGGATAAAGACAATTGTTATAGCTGCGTATTTGCTTCAACACGGGAAAGCTGCTGTGTGCATTGGTGGCTGGATTTCTGCCTTAAGGAAGAAGCCACTTCAGCAGCATTGCCCTCCCATGGATAAGGTGTTTGTGTAGCCCAGCTACAGGGACAGCGGGGATGGGCTGGTTTTGATCAGTAACCAGGGCAACGGGGTAGAGCTACAAGAGGAATAGCCTTACTGTAGCATATAGCCTGAAGCAAAGATTTGGCTCAGACTGCACCATTTGGTTTTTCTGTGTGTTTTTTTAAGAGCTACATTTGGATATCTGCAAACATGAATATTTTAGATGAGACAAAGTGGATTGTTAAATAATCTGTGCTCTGCCTGCCCACACTGGGACAGTAAGCGTTGCTCGCTGCCAAAATGCTTGGAATCAAATTGAGAAACATGAATAGAAGTTCATTTTCAAGGCTTATTAAATATTAAATATCTCAAGCCTCTCCTGAAAGAAACATTTATTGATATTTAGACTAGCTCATTCATGTGTGTGCATTTGATTAAACTTTACCTCAAGGGGACAGGGAATGAGAAGCACACATATGGATCAGAGCACAAGTCCTAATGGACCAGAGTTTATGGAGGAAAACATCACTGCCATAACCACACTTGCCCACAACTAAGGAATATGCTTCTGAGTGAACACACTGAAGGAAATTTTGAGTTCACTTCATGATGCCCTTGCAATGCTGGAGATGGAGTTATTGTCTTCCTCCAGTCTAGTGACTGCTCTTTATTCTGTGCAGCATGGTAGCAATTCAGACCTCAAGAATTCACACCTTGCATTGTGCCAGCAGCTGCACAAGACAGAGCAGATAACAGTCCCTGTCCAAAAAACCCCAAGTACATCCCATACAAGTAGAAAATATCTCACAATTCACATTGAGTTTGAAGAGTTACAGGCAGACCAAACCATAATACCCATCATGTTAGGAAGGAAAGCATCATGAACCTTGACCACAGCCTTGATCATCTTGACCCTGCAAGCATTATGTATTCTTTTCAGGGAAATATTTTAAGCTGCACTCTGATATTGTTAATTCCAGTATTTTGGCCAGTCAGTTTCTCATGAAATGTCTTCATAGGTCAGGAGCCTAATATTATGGCTCCAAAATACAGAAAAAAAAATGGTTTCCACCCCACTGCATCCCTAAAACCAAGTCTGACCATCACTGAGTATTCACTGACTGAGAAGATTATCTCCTATCCAGTCACACCTCAAAGTGCTGAAATGACTAGTAGGTCACATCTCTTTTCAATACAGGCCGACTTCTAGTGTGGAAGTTCTAATGGAACTGCAGCTCCAGGTGGTATAACTACAGGTTTTACTCCCTTCCTATCATTTACCATCTAACTTGCTCAATAATGAGCCTACAGGATTATTTTAAAGGAGGCATACCTTAAGTCAAGGATTTGAAAAGGAAACTGCTCTACTGGTGAAGAAAAGGCCTGGTCATTAATGGAAGTTAGTAAACATACAGTCTATAGGTAAATGCAGTGAAGGAAGCATCCATACTGCCTGCTGGTGTCTTATGGAACAATCTGCAGTGCAGGCCACTAGTCTCATCAGTAATGTCTAGAGGATGGCTAAAAGCCATCTTTGTTCCAAGTGCTGGAAGACAGGCTTTCATTTAGCAACTTCCTCCTGGAACGTGAAAGATTCAGTGCATCGCGGGGAACAGACGGTGCAGAGATTGCTGGAATAGCCAGGAATGGCAAAACAGATTGGAAGCAGTCTCCCACGCAACTTCCAGCACATATGTGCACTAGCAGAGCTCAACTCAGCTCTTAACTCATCCACCAGAATAGACCATGACCGTGAAAACAAGCTCAGGTGGTGGATGCATGCAGGAAAATATTTACACCAGGAAAAGGAAGTATGTGTCAAAAATTTTTTTAAAAACCCAAAACAACAAGCCAAAGCAAAAATGAGTGCTGGTAAAGGCCAAAGAGACAAAGCCCTAGAGATATCCCTCTGGAGTTTCTGACTAGGTCTCACCCCACAAAACCCAGACCACCCAAGAGTCCCCACTCAGAGCACAACCTGGCAGTAGCATGGAAAGGTAACCATAGTGGGAAGACTGAAGTTCTTGGATGAGATTTTGTGGTCTTTAAATTCATTTGTCTCACTGGTACTCGTGCAACATAGTCTCTTTGTGACACCTTGGAAGTTTATAGCTAAGGAACATACATCTAAGTGTTCGGGTGTGCCATAGTGAACGGGATATGGGATCCAATAGAAATGTCTGTTCTCTGCTGCTGCACAAGTAACACTTTGATAACAGCAACAGCACTTGCCAGCTTAGTTATGAATTCACATGTACCTATCATCAGGCTGTAGACCTGTACTTCAGCACAAAGGAATAATCGGGGGCAGATTAGTGAGTTACTAAATGTCTGTCTGCATAAGAAAGGCAAGTGAACAGGCAGTTGATTTCAAGATCAATATTTTTCAGCACGTTTGTAGGGATGTTTAAGTCTGTAGCTGTCTAGCAAATTGCCTCAGTCCCACAGCTAGCATAGACTAGCTCTGTACTCTGGAGGAAAGGCTGTGCTGATCTATATAACATACAAAATACACCAAATAACAGTGTCTCTGTAACTTCAGAACTGGGGAGACAAAATAATAACATTTTTTCAAAACGTGTATTTTTTAAACGGTTCTGGTTGTAATAAGTTTCAACAGCAGTTGTGAACCTGCTGAGAAAACCAACTCTCTGCTATCATGCTGATGAGTGTTTATTCAGTCAAAGATAAAATCCCTATTTTTCTTCATTTTCCCACTCATTCTGTCTCAAAACAGAGACTGAGGAATTCAGTTCATCTTTTGGACCATATTCTACTTTTACAGCAGTATAGGTCCACTGGCTTCAGATTTACTATTGACTGACAGCAGTGTGAGTACAGATTCAAGAATTCATGTATGTGCATTGCTGCTTTTGAAAAGTGTATTACCCGTATTTCATGCTCCCAGCCAATTTAGTCTGCCACTTGTTGCCGTGGAAACATGCACTTCTCCCTCGTCCTCCACCAAAAATGGCAATACTCCATTTCCCCCAGATTTCACTTCATTCCAGCAGTGTTTCCTCTTACTAATTCATGCATCCCCAGTGCCCACACCAGGCCATGGTATGTATGCATTTGCAATATTCTACTGTGCAATCATCAGCAGGGCTCCCAACAGTCTTGGTTCCCATTATTATGTGTTCGGAGTGCAGATAATAAGCCCTCAGTGGAATTTAGTAAATTGAGAGCTCCTTGTGTCAAGAGGCAGAGAAGACATTTGCAACTGCGATTATTTGCAGTAACTGCTTTCTGCCTTTTACAGAATCGCTTTGTTCTAGGAGTTTAAGATGAAACCTGGGGGAGTAAAATAGTTGCTAGACTGAGGAAAAGGTTGTTTAATTAAATTTGATATCTGGATGTTTAGAAAGTTGATGTTTGAACTGCCTGGGTGGCTGGTACTACTCAAGGGTTCCTTGTTAAACCACAGTTAAAGACACTCCATTATTACTTAATGTTTCAATGACAACATGAATTCCCAGAAAAGATTATACCTGTAATTTTCACTTCATGTTCTGTTTCACCTCCTTGGATACTTGCATAAGTAGGCATGATGCATTAAGTGGCACTTAAAAGATTATGGAGACAGGAATTCAGATATAGAAATGTGGGCATCAGAGGAGTCAGAAAGGAAGAATGATGGCTTTCTGGACACAGAGCAAACCCAAAACTCAAGTGCCTAAAACTGATCTCTACCCCATTGAACATCTTGGTGTGGGTAAGAGGATCATGCTGGGGCAAGGTTTCTTGGCAATGTACAGTGAAAAGGAGGTATCTTTATTCCGTACTTAACCACATCTGGAAATCTGTAGTTCTAGTGCTGCCCTGAGGTTCTTGGAATAGCATTTTTGAGTTGACTTGCCCAGAAACTGCAGACATAGCGAAATGCACACCCAGATTAGACCCTGGTTTGTACCACATCCTCACATAATAGAGCATGAAGTTCACACTGCTGTGGAGACGGAACAATACCAGGCAAAGGGCACTTCAGATTTGCAGCCCAAAAGCATAAATTGTGACAGTTCAATATGGAGCAATCAAAAAGGAAAAATTTAGCTACTGACGTAACAAAAGCTGTGTCCCGTTTTCCAAGAATGGCATGTTCAGCTTCCTCACAGAAATGTCTCAGTGCAGCTTTACTCACCAAAAAGGTGTTGCCCCTGCACACTGAGATATGCAGTGGGAACTGGGCTCAATCCACAGAACTTTGGACAATATTTGATTTTCACCAAAAGGCAGGGGGTACAATTTACTAGTAGCCCCCGTGCAGAGATTAAGTAGCAACTGAATTGAGCCCCGTTTAGAGACTAGCCTAAATTCACCTGGAGAGAAGGCTTTTTGATGAAGCTCCCAACTGTGCTCCAGCTTCCACTCACTGAACTAGAAATCAGGGAACTGCCCTGATTTCAGAAGGCTGGGAAGACTTGACACAGATTTATTCCAGAGACAGAAAGTCAGGGGAAGGCACAAAGAAAATATCAGCCATCACTGCTAATTAGCTGTGTACAATTTAATGCATTTCATTCTTCTTTGGCAGGAATCATCCAGGTTACCTTGTCACGGATGCTAAAAATAACCCCAGCGAGCACAGCGTGGGCATCTGTGAAAGCCTCAGCTCCTCGCATGAGCCAGGAGCTATATATAGAGCTGCAGTTTAATTCTGTGGGCGTGTGTGTGAGCTGAGGGAGTCTCCCTCCGTTCTCCGTGCTCTGCACTCGACAGCAAGACGAGATGCTGGCAGCAGGGACCAGATGGGGGGTTGCTGAGGGAGATTTGCATGTGGCTGCAGTATTTTATTAACAGCTTGTATAGTACCCGAGTGATTTTTAAACCTGGTGCTGGGTGAGGACTTGAGATTTTTTTTTCCATGTTTGTTCCTTTTCCTATTATGGGTCCGGCTTTTCAGGCTACAGAAAAGAAAAATATTGCAGGGGAGGATGTTGTCCCTGGAAGGATTGGTAGAATGGGGAAGGTGCAAGTGATAGCTGAGATTTTCTTCTGGACTTGGATATCTGGATTAATATTCCCTATGCCCTTCCATGGCGTCAGGCAGTGACACACAGTTGGAAACCCTGTTATGGACCCAGCAACAGACAGCACTGGCCTTACAGTCAAAGGGGCCGAGGCTTGGTTTCTGCTGCCAGAGTTACTCTGACACAGTCTTCAAGGATAAAAATAAGGAGGAAAGGGAGAAAGCTCAAGTTTTGTTAGCGTCTCCAAGCAACGAGTCAGTTTAGCCTTCTGTTTATAAGGCTTTTCAGGTCCAAGGGAGCTGCAGTGCAGCTCAAATTCATGTATTAGAAGAGGTTCAAGTACATCTGTACTTGCCAGACCTTGACTACCCAGTTGCTTTCTCCTAAGGACTGAAGGGCTCTTGAGAAAAGCAGCCTTTGTTCCCTTTCAGGTATTACACTTGCAAAACCAGAATGAACTTCACCGATGTGAATCCCTGATCAGCAAGTAACAAATGTAATTGCCCCGAGTGCTTGATCATAATGGACCCACTGGACAGAAGCTCTTTAACCAGAGGTGCTTGCTTGCTTCAGTAATGAAGCACAGTGCATGCACAATTAATGATGGAGCATGGCAAGAGCTGTGATCTGCAGCTGAACCAGAAAGAGTATTCTGCTGTGTCAGAGCAGACTTTTTGAACACACTAATACATTTATGAAGGGCTGCAACAGAAAGGACTTTGTCCTGTGTGTTAAATTTCAGTTCAATCAACATGCATATGACTCAAAGCTGCTCTGGTTGAAGGTTTGTATCGCTCAGGATTCAGCATGCTCCTCCTGCTGAAAACATTAGCTCTTTACTTTGTGCAAACATTGGCAAGTGCCATTGCAGAGGGCAATTACATTTGCCCAGGGACAAGAAAAAGTTTTACACGTCCAGGGCACGGCTGATAAGAGACTGTCTTCTGGGAAGATGCTAACTCTTTGCACTGCTCTGTTCTGCCTCCCTGGGTCCAGTGCCAGGAATTCATAATCAAACATGTTTTCCACAGCACAGTGAAGGCAAGGGCAGCAGGTCAGTGCACAGCAGGGAAGGGAAGAGCAGAGCAGCAGGTGTAACCACAGAGAGGAATATCCAAGGCCTTTTCTGGGACACAGAGTCAATTCCTCAAATAATATTCTGGCATAAGTAGCACATATGAAACGAGACATAAAAAATAAAAAAAAATCAGGGTTCAGAAAGCTGTAATATATCACAAGGGAGCATAATTATGTAAATAAACCTGCAGGAAAACTGCTAAAGCAAGTGTAATTAAATAAGGAAATAACATTTTAGGGAAGAAAAGAATGCACTTGTTTTGCCCTGCCGAACTGCCCACAAACAGCAGCATGTGCTCAGGCTCAGATCCTCTCTCAGAAATGAGGCATCTACAAGTGGCTAAAGATCTGGGCCCCAACCCTGTCACGTGACAACCAGTTATAGAACAAAATGAAAATCTGCAGAAAGCCAATAATGCTCTGTAATGCCTCCTGTTACACTGGATTATGATCCAGGTATTTAAACTAGTTTGGATAGAGCAGCACAGGTAATTACGGAAAGAAATTCATTTGCAGAGTGTAAGCAATAGGGACCAAAGTAAGCTGCTCTGCTTCTCACGGCCGTTTTATTGCAAAAAGCTGTCCTGAACAAGGTGCTGTAGCAGTTATGAGCTACTGATAATCCAAGGGCCAGGCAGGGATTCAGGGATTCAGGCATTCACAGTGGCAGCCCTCACCATTTGTAGGGATGGTCGCTGGGTTACTGAGATTATTTAAGATTAGCCTTTTTGGTTTAGAACTGTCAAAGAAATTCAGGAAAAATGTTTTATGAGCTTAAAGCCAAGCACTGTTTCAACTACAGTGAACTAAGAAGAAAGACAGGATGGACAGTGTGTATCTGAAAGGCTATGAACTGGTATAAGCAAAAATCTCATCCAGAAAGTGGTTGTGCTGCCTGTTTTTCAGTTTTAATGTACTTTGTTTCAGACTTGCCACTTGAAAGCATACAAGAACAAAAGAGGGAGAGGGTTAGTTTTGGTGTTTTGTTTGTTTTCCCCCCTTGTACTCCTTTTAAAACTAAGCAAATTTATATGCAGACTGGATATAGATGAGTTTCACAATAACTGCTGCTGTGAACTGTCTGCAGAAAACCTAAGTGAATAGAATTCACTTCTCCCTTAAAATCTGTGGTGTGGCTTTTAGACTGGAGAAAGCTTTCCTACTCTGCAGTGTCACATCTGCAGACACCATACCTGGAGGGCATATGGCTAGTGCCACAGCAGTATCATAG
This sequence comes from Chloroceryle aenea, assembly GCA_013399075.1. Classification (NCBI taxonomy): domain Eukaryota; kingdom Metazoa; phylum Chordata; class Aves; order Coraciiformes; family Cerylidae; genus Chloroceryle; species Chloroceryle aenea. The sequence goes on along the minus strand of VWZY01008457.1, from coordinate 1,262,831 downwards.
TGCTGATTTATGGGGCGCTGGTCTCAGATGAGCCATCTGCACCTTTGTGTGAAGATTTTGAGCATGTTTTTGGACTCTCTTCCAAGAACTGGCTCACGACACGCGATCCAAGGAGACCGCAATTCATACTGTGCAGTTGCTGGCTCTCCAAATACCGTTAGAGTTACTACAGTTCCCTCCTGCTGTGGCTCTGAGAACAAATTCTGTAGTCTGGTTCATTCAGGATTTTAATTCCTCCCAGGAATAAGAGATTTGGTCTTGCTGCTTTCATATAGAAAAACTGGGTCAGTCTAACACAGTTTCTACCTTAGAGAAGGCGAGGGGAGTGAAAAGTGAAGGAAGTAAATATTTAGAAAATAGGGAGGGGGAAAGGAGAGAAAACAGGTCAGAACAGAAGGTCATTGTTTTTAATCAAACACTCCTTAATAAATATTGTACGGTCATATCAATTATTAAAATGTAGTTCTAGATAGATCTTTTTGATTCCATTGCCTGTGCCCACCTGGCAAGCTGCAGCTGGATAATCAGGTCTTGAGGGGTTTTTCCTGTTTATTTCTGTAGCTTTGGAGCTGCTTGGGTCAAACAGAGCACTGCAAGTTGCCTTCAGTATCTGTTTTTCAGGGTAATTCAACTCACCCAAGTGGCCAGCACACTTTAATGACATCTCCAGTGGAGATGTCTGTATTTTCTATATTTTGCTTCAGCTGTCACATGTAACAAACAGAAAGACAAAAAATAACTCCCAGATTTATCAATCTATGCTCAGATATTTATCCAGTGAAATTAAAAAGAAACAGACAATGCCTTTGGAGGTTGAGGATCTCCTGTTTGTAGTTCATTTATGCTGGGACAGTATCAAGGCAACTAGGAAACATAAATAAAAAAATGAGTGCCTTACTGTTGAAAAAAAAATACCTCAAAATCAAGACTACATGGATCATGGATGAACAGCCATTGTCATTTGCTTGAGACAATCATGTTCATTAAGCAAATTAAAGTCTGAATGAATAATACTTCATTATTTTTTCAGAATTCATGTTAAAAGAAACAAAAAGCCACGGTCTCACAACAGTCTCTGCAGATAGCAGCTGGTCTATTGCAGAGAGAGCAGGCTAATTTGAGGGTGTCTGCAAAAGCCATGTTCTGGCCAGACTACACTGCAGCCTTATTATTATAATTATCCCAGGGAGTGGCTGCAGTACTTCCCAATACCACCCAATAAGGAAAAATCCACCTTCTCAAGAAAAGGTTAAACCAACCAGTACTAATGTGGTAAGGAAAGTTATATTTATAGGCATCATGCAATTAAGTTTAAAGAAATAATTCTTGCAGCCTGTTTACAGCATAAAGGAAAAAAAAATATCAGACAATGACAGGCGAGTGGAAATACCAACCTTAGGTCTGCAAGGATTATCAGAACAGGGACTTTCTGGTGGGCTCAGGCTGCAGTAGTCAAAAGCAGCATTACCTGTGACTTTCTGTGCATCAGCTGCAATGAAAAAACCCATGCTACAAAAGCCTAGAAAGACTGTATGATGGAGGTCAGACTGTCAAGGCCCATTCTAGGTTTCATGAGGTCACTGCCACCTTACCCTGCTCTGCTTAGCTTACTCCTGTCCTAGCAGTCATTCAGCAGACAGAAAGCAACTCCAGAGATATGGATGTGGTAAAATTGAATCCTTTCCCAGGAACACAGGGACCTCACAAAGGTTTCCTCTTGCAGTCTTGCACTTTTACAGTAGGACAGCTCATGTTGTACCACAACAAATCATAGCAGTAATGTCAAAACTAAATGCTTAGGTCAATAGGAAATGGTACATAACTAAATTCTTACGTTTTATTCAATCTAGGAAGCCAGACTTCAAAAGGTCAGAATTTTCTGTCCTGACTGAAATTTGTCAGAAAACTCTGTTTGGATTTACACTGTCTTAAGAGAACATAGGATCCTACATGGAACTAAGGAGGGTGTCCAAAAGATTTGGAGAAGAACAGATAGAATATGAGGATGACATTTTAAAATAAAAAGCTCCTCTGCATTTTCACATAAGTTTGTCTGTCTGTTAACGCTTGGTGTCCTGCTTTGTGGCAACAAGTGACAAGTCACACTGTCCAATTTAAAAACAAAGAAAAGCAGAATCACCAAAATACCATTGCAGTGGGAAGTGAATAAATCCCTGGAAGGTGTGCTTTGCAGATCACCATAGAACTACACAGTGGATGATTATTCCTGTTGATGCAACCAGGGGACTCGCACTCGTACATGTAGCTCAGGCTATGTCTTTGAGTTGTGAATAGAATTTATCATTCCACTCTGCATGCTGATAGTGGCAATGCTCTTTGCATTGAAAGATCAACAGATAACTTCAAGAGAAATTCTGTAAAAAGTAACAGATTAAAATAAAAGGGAATGCAGTAAAAAAAGCAGGATTCAGAGCCTGCTGTGGGCAAAGGCTGGGTGGCTCTGGCCAGCCTCAGTTAATGACAACATGAGAGCAAGCTGTTGGTCTAGCTCCGTGCTGAAAAACCCTGGGCTAACAATAGCATCCATGAAAGAAACAGAAAATAGTACACCAGATGGTGATATGGTATCTGAAGGGAGGGATATCCCATCCTTCTGGGGATGCTGTGTGGGCGAGTGACAGGCGAGAACTAGAAAGTACTTGTGTTGCCAAGGAGAGCATTCCCAGAGAGATTCCTACAATTTGGTAGCAGGTGCTCAGTCATACATATGGTCCCAGCAGGGACTGTCTATCCCAGAAGTATTTGCAACTTTAGGAATCACTATCATTTAGGTTTTTTCTTCACCAAGCCAAGAGGGCACTGCATTTTCCTTGATTTACTTCAGAAGTTAAGAAAGCTGTCCCTGGGCACGAGGCCTGACATTACACCCATTGTGCCAAGCACAGCAACATGCCCCCTCCTGTTAGGGTGTGAAGGTGCTGGGTTAGTAGGCTAACACAGCTTGGTATCATCAGCTCTGAGGAAAATCCTTCCTGTTGCTTTATGCAAGACCTCAGAACAGCACATATGCCTGCAGATGTTTATTGGTTTCTCCACAGACTGCAGATTGCCAGAGGGTCCTTTCTGTACAAACACAGGTTATAGGGAACAGAGAAATATACTCTCCAGAGCTCACACTGCATGGGGAAATTCTCAGCAGCTTGTATTCATGGCAAGAACAGCCATTTTGAAATCATTTTGCATTAAATGAGGGGGCAGAAGAGAAATTACATCTAGTCAGCAGTGGCAGGCTGTCAAGCTATGCATACCAGTATTTCTTTGTCTGCTCTCTGCAAATCCAGCTGTGGCTTCTTCCAGTGACCCAAATCCCACAGTTGTACATTGCAGTGGCATCTGCTGGTAGGAGCAGCTGTTTATAGGTTAAGTGGACAGTATTGCAGGATCTTAATACTAGCTGTGCAGAAGGAGCATCCTGTCTGAACAGAGGACATCTGGGGACACTTCTATCCATGTACAGTATCACTATCTGGTGGACTTTGAAATGAAGCTAGTGCTACAGTCTAAACTGCCATGTCTTTCTGTCCTCCTGCCCTGTTCCCTCTGACTGCGGTAGCTGAAACTGTGTTCCTGGCTGCTCAGGAAGTTGAGTCATGAGCCTGCAGACACTTCATTTCTTACAGGGCTCACAGGCTGCTGGCAAGCTAGCCTCAGTCTCCCTGGAGGAGATTAACATGAGCATTGAATTTGGCATTGTTTATACAGTGAAGTTAAAACCCTTTTTTTTTTTCCCTCTCTTTTTGTACGTGTCATTACCCAGTAAATACCCAGGAGTATGCAACTGTGTGACTAGGAGCAATGGAAAGTCTCAGTGAAGTGACAGTTCCTACCACTGGGCTAAAGTTTGCTTCTGGTCTGCTAGTGAGTGCCTTGCAGAGTCCCTGCTGCTGCTCAGGCAGTTGCTTTCAGAGTTGATTTTAGTATCACTTCAGCAGTGGCAGATGTCTTTATTTAAAATAGTATCATGGTAATACATACATAATGGGATAGAACTAAAACCCTGGGATTTATATGATTGCTTTTGTTTGCTTGTCCTGGAAGCATCAAACCTACAATGTTCTCAATTTCCCCAAATCCGAGATATATAACATTGCCTTTTTTGTTTGTTTTTTTCCTGTGGGAACACAGGGCTTCAGAGTTTTACTCCTGCTTCAGAGGAGGAAAATAATAATAATAATTAAAAAATATAAAAAATAATCCATTGCTTTGCACTGAAACATTCTTCCCCATTTTCAATGACCTGGACAGTGTGACCCAGATCATAACCAGCATGCGGTTTCAGTTGGAAGACCCTTCAACATATATTTTAATACACAGCCTAAAGCCCTCATCAGCCTTCAGCAGAGGAGGTGCACTGGGAGTCTGCACCACTTGTACCATTATTTGAAGAGCATGTTCTTTCAGCAGTTTTTCTTGCTGAGCTATTTTTAGCTTGAATGTATTCCCCAAACCAGTCCTTTGCCCAGCTGCAAGGAAAAGCAGAAGGAAGAGCAAGCAGTACTGCTGCTCACACCGACATTGTGACCAAAAGAAACACTCATCAAACTACAGACTCAGAGCATGTCTTTGGCTGAATAATCAGTTGTAATTTTGTCACCCCGATGACTAAAAATTGTAATTCTATTACAAACAGCACAGATCCACTATTTAGCAGCGCCGTTAAACCAGGGAGTGGGGTAGCAGAGGGAAGGGAGAGGAGAAAGCTCCTGTTCTGAAATAAGCAGCTATTACATTTATACCCTAAAGCAGGCACATTAAGTAATAGCTCAACTGAAAATGAAAAACCTTATGTTCTATCAGTCCTGGGACATGCCACAGTAGCATCCAAGAGTACTTAACTGTATGTTGAGAGAAGTGTGAAAGCAAAAGCCTCCTGAAGGTGATGGAAAGATGCTCAGCATCTTCACTGACCTTTGCAGTGGGCCTTTGAACTGAGACAGGCTCTGCTCTCCAGCTGTGTCTGGCCTTTCTCTCTCACACATTGACAGCACTATGAAACCAAAGGTCAAATGCAGCAGGGCTTTCACAGGTGGTGAAAACAGTGTTTACCATAAAGCCTTCTCCATCGGAGTCCTCTCACATAATTAGAGCCTGGCTCTGTTGATATATTTCAGCCCACACAGTGCTTATCACTAAGTAACACTATGCAATAACAAACCTGTCACAAGGATGTAGGTCGCTCAGGGACAGCGGGTTGTGACACAAGGGTCACACTGGGGAAGTATGTAGTTTTTATTCCAACTGAAACCTGAACTCCTCATGGCAGGGCTTATATCACAGAAATTATAATGATGGACAACTGTAATTGCTTGGAAGATGAGTGACTACATAATTAAATGGACTCTTGCTGATTTGTAGCCTTGAAAATCCAGACAGAACTAAAGGCCAAACAAATGAAAGATATGTAGATAAGGCAACATATACAGCCTCTGCATTTATCCAGTATCTTCTACTGGACACATGAAGGCAGCTTCTTACATGGATGCAAAAGATAGTTTATGAATGAACATAGACACAAGTATTGAGCAATTTTAAAGCAGTGAAGTTTTTGCACTCAACTCAGAATGTACTGTACCAACTCACCCTTTTCATACTGCTCTTCAGCCTCCTACTATCAAAGGATGGCAGTGACCTTATCCTGTTATGGGAAATGCTGGCACATCACCCAGCTACCACTTTTTTTAACATGCTCCAGAATTACCTGGAGGTAAAAACAAGTTTGTGTCTCGGTGCCTGCCTTCTAATTTTGTACAGACTGTAAAAGGCAAGTCTCTCCTGCCAGGATTTACTACTACCCATAATTGTGCATTGAGAGCAGCACTGCACTGCCACAGTGCAGAGCGTGGGTGACTCAAAGCCCTGGCACACATCCTCTTCACAGCTACTTATAGGAAGGATGAAAATAAACTTCTTGTCGAATTGAACATGATGTTCTGGTAATAGAGATGCCAATTTAAGAGGCAGAGCCTTTGCCTCCTGATGGGCAGCAGACACAAGTTGCTTTTATGAGGAGCAAGCACAGGGCACTCCCATTTCTCCTCCCTTTGCCAGGACTGAAGTGCTCCTGTGAGAGGCATCCTCTCCCCCACCCCTCATGCCGCCCTTCCGAACTCTATCTGTAAAACTACCTATCACAAGAGACAATCAATGCAATTGCTGCTCGCTACAGCTCACTTACTCAAGGCTGGATTGATTGATCACTTGTCAGTCCAGAGTCCACGGGCACACGCACGTGTCCAAGTCTACCCAGTCTACCCCTCCCTTTGTAGAAGATTATCAGAATCACATGGATCTAACTAAGTAAGAGCATAAAAAGGATTCTGAGGTATGTCTCTTGGCTTCAGCTACAAATCCAAAAGAAATCCAGTTTTATGGAAATCCTTCATATAGATAATGTACAATAAAAAAATAGACAATATAATAGACAATATATAATAGACAATAGACAAAATAAATTTGGGAAACAAAGGAAGACATTACGGGGACAGATAGGAAACCCCGTGAACCGAGAATATGAGGGTTTCTGCTGAACCCTTGCTAGGGTCTGCCAGGCAGGTGAGACTGCAGGCTAGTAAGAGGCACTACAAAGGAAGGACTGTCTGAGGTGTGAGAAGTCAGCATAGCCCCCCATACACATACAGGTGAGCTGTACCTGTTCCAAAATGTGTCTCTTGTCAGCTGTTCTGTGCCCATACCTGCAAGCCAGCTGGAGTTTTGCCGAGATGCAGTTCCCACAACGGACAAAGCAGACACCGCTAAGGTTAACTGTGAGGACAGGGAGCTTGACAGCATCTCCTGCCTGTAGGACATATTGATGCATTGCCTATCTGATAGCAGACCCTGGGATCCTAGTTACATACAAATCTCACACTGCTGAGAATTCAGAGTCACCTGTAACAGTCCAATACCATCAACCTTGGTGTAATGCTGGTCCCCAGACATTAATTCCCTTGAATGTGAAGGAGACAATCTGACTGTGTGAAGTAAATATTGATCTATTGGTCAGCAGTCAGTGGCACGTGTGAGAGTCACTGGGCTCACAAACATGTGACCTTGCACCAGAAGGGACAAGCAATTAGTGGTTTTCCCCTTGAAGCCAACTCCAGCCTCTGCACTTGTGCACGTGTCAAACACGTTAGTTTGCAGGACCTCAGATTGGACTCTTGTGGTGGAGGGCTGCAGCCCACTCCACCAGACCAGCCAACAGAGACTTCCCCACCCGTCGGGCTGGCAGGGAGAGTACTCGTTATCTCCCCAGGCAGCCTATTTTTCTACAATTATACACCACACACATATGTCAAGGAAACCAGCCAGACACGCACTGACCCTCTCAAGGCAGCGGAGAGCACACATGAACGTCACAGACTTTCCCTGTGCACATTGCATGGAGAAAACAATTATCTTGAAGCCATGTGCAGATTCTCAGCACCCACAGGACTTTGAGACCAAAAGCACACGTGGCTGTACCTGCAGGGTGTGAACCACAGGTGACTGATCTAACCTGCAATGACCTTCTCCTCTCACCTTCAGGAGTCACACAGCACAGAACATGGGAGCAGGCAAAGTCTTTGGCTTCTGAGCGATGGCAATATATACGTTTATCCAAAAAAAACATTCTAAAGGTAATCTCAGAACACCCCAAGAACAGTCCCCAAATTTGAAACAGAAAAACAACACCTGGTGCTGGAAGGTTTATGCTCGCTTTGCACAGAACAATAGTAACACAGAAAACTTTTTATCTTTCCCAACTTAAATACCTGTCCATGAAATAAGTGCCCACCATGGCAACTGCTTTAACATTATGAGAAAATATTCAGATTTTGGTCTCTATTCAGACTTGGAGCATCACTGACACACATACAGCAAACTCTGAGCTGTATCCAAACATGGTTTAGAGGCACCTCACATGGGTACCTCCAGTTGTGCTCAGTTTCCTGAGGCAGCTGCAAACACCTCAGCTGAGGCACTGCCAGTTCAGCTCTACTTATTTCTGCTCTTGGCATCCCTTGGTTTAAGCTAATGGGGAAGCAACTTCTTGGAGTGGATACTCAACATGGAACCATGGCAACACTAACTGAGAGCCCATGCATTTATACCATGTGGGGTCTGGACAGAGATAGGATTTGCCTGCAAGTTACTCGGCAGTTTTCAAGAAAGTTTCAAGACCCTTCCAAAAATGGCTGGCCCTGCAAAGGTGCTCACAGGGAGCACTCCTGCCTCAGCTGAGAGTACAAAAATACCCAAACCTACATTTTAATATCACCCATGAGCACAACATAGATGCTCTTCCCAATAGCAAAAAAGAGCTATCTAAATTTAAATCATCTGAAAGGAAACCGTCACTGACACAACAGAAGCAGTACACTACTTTAGTGCTTTCAGCAGAGCTTACAGTCCCCTCACTGAGGTGAGTCCCATAGGTGGCTGTGAGAACCCAGGTGAAAAAAACAACAGAAACAGAAAATACAGGACTCACCCAGCCATAGCCGTGTCCACATTTGCACTGCAGGAGTACTGGAACCTCACGTCCACTTCAGGTCTTCAAATGGCGGCTGCAGCCAGAGCTGCAGAACATCATGGCACCCAGGCCAGGTGCAGGCTGGCCCCAGGGTGGGGCCCTACAGCTGCCCACACTCAGGTGCAGGAACTTTGCTGAATCCAGGAGAAACAACCCAGGACTCCCCTTCGAAGTGGCCTGCAGCTTTGTAATACAAAATCCTCACTGCAGAACGTGTGGAGATCATCCACACTCTGCTGAGGGTTTGGTTTTGAGCCTTCACAAAGGCTCCTTCATGGCAGGTGCCTGCTTCATCCTCTGGGATCTCCCACTGGCTCCCTGGCTGCAATGCTCTCTGCTGATCATTGGTATTCAGCTGGAGCTTGTTTCCTTGAAACACAGGAGATTTGAACAACACCTCTCTAGAGCCTCCGTCTCCCAGCTCCCACTTCCATGCCTGTGCTCCCCGCGATGGTGTGAGGAGAGCCGGCCGCCATTTCCCAGGGCCAGGTTTCCCTGAGGCACGGCGATGTTTCTGAGGCTGTAGCACTGCCTCGCCACAGGGCCCGATGTCCACCTTCCGAGGGAACACCCTGAGCTAAACACACAGTAGGTGTTCTCTGGTTCTGTCAGAAGCAAAATTTCATAACAGCTTCAGAGAAAAATATGAAATAAAAATCCAAAATAGAGCGCTTGTTGCTCAGGAGAGTGCACCAAGCCTCATGGTGCCCGGTGAACAGCTCACCCAAGCACAGGCCCAAACTCGTCAGAAACAGTTTCTTACTTAACTCCCCTTAAGAGGGACGTGTGTTTCTGACGGAGTAACCTGCAGCTTCTCCTGCACTCAGTTGAGCCCCTGACCTGATGGGAGCCCTCAGAAATGAGCTTGTTCTTATCTTGCTCGGAGCTGCAGGCGTGTTTTGAGGGAAGTCGGTGGCATCAAGGGGAAGGCTGCGAGTTCCCTTCTGAGGAAACAGCGTGGCTGGAGCAACCTGGCTGGGGCTGCTTAGCCCCCCGGTGTCTGTGTCCGTGGGCCTGCTTAGACCCCCGGTGTGTGTGTCTCTGTGTGTGTCAGTAGCCCCCTTCTCCATCCTGCCAAACCAGCCGAGCAGCTCAGGCAGGACGGGCTCTGCTCGCACAGGCAACACCCGCAGCAGCAACTGCTTTCCCGCTCTGACAGATGATGAGGCCAGGCAGTGTGTTCTGCAAGCAGACACGTGCCTCTCTCGACACAGAAAAGCCCCTTCTGCAGAGAGCTGCTCATGTCCTGATCTCAGCAGAGATGTGGAGGTATCTGGAGTCCTTCACCTTCACTGACTCAGTTTGCCCTTGCCCGCTGCCCAGCCTCCATGCAGCTCTTGCAGCGGAGAAGGCAAACGAAAGGGGTTTCTGAGAGAGGCTTCTGAATGGCAAAGCGTAACACAAACAAAATGTCCCTACACCTTGTTAGTGACAATGTCAGTAGTGTTGCCAACTTTTGTTTGATCATGACTCTCACTGTATTTGGTAATTTCTTTCCATCTTCAGCTTCCCCAAATCCTGTTGGAATTTTATTTTGAAGTGCACATCCAGTTTTGCAACTAAGACAAAAAGCTTAGAATTGTGGTCCATGTCGCTGAAAAAATGTGTGGGAAAACCCACAGTGTCCTGTGTGCGTATATATGCCTGTGTATATCTGCAACTTTTCTTCCTGCTGTGGTAGAGCTGAGGGTGAGCACAAAAATATGTTGTTGTCTTTGGGCACCTACTGGATCAAAGCCAAAAGGGAATCAGGGTTTTAAATGATTAAACATCACACATATTATAACTATATATATATATATACAGGGCATTCAGGTACGTATGCATTCTCATACTGCTTTAATCATTTCTGTTAGGCTTTTAATCCCCCAGTTTAAAAGGGGCCTCTGAAATCTAATGTACAGATTCTGGGAGAATCTATAAATCTCAGAGGGAAGGGCTGTAATTAAGAATGGCTTGAGAGGGAGGCGTGTGAGCAGCAGGTCGGGCAGACCTTTCATTTGCAGATAAGCTCTCCCAGTAAGTCATTCTTCCCTGATTTATAAAATGCACATTAATCTCCTTCAAACAAAACCTAGCCAGGGTTGCATCATTTCTGAGACATAGGGAAATGAGTGAGGAGGGAGGAGTCCAAGGGTAACAGGAACTGAAAATATATGTTTAAAGCCTTTAGCAGGGCATTTCAGCATCATGCCTCTTTCAGTCTGGATTATTGCAATTTCTATTGCTGGAGTATCCAACTCATTATTCCAAAGAGAAATACAAAGACTACAACAAAAACCTTAAGTGATACAGAATGTTAATGTTAGGCAGGATGAATGAGAGTTAGGCTGTAGGCGTTTCTAAGCACAAGAGCTCAGCAGCTATGTTTTCTGTTGGTGAGAATCTGGTAGAGTAGTTGTGCTTCCTTCCTGTTGCTGAAGATGAGCGCTTTCCCAGGGATCTCAGGGAAATTAGTTAAAAAAGGATAAAGAGTTGCAGTCATATTTTGGGCTGTTGGTAACATGAATAGAGTTGATTTTGAAGGTATGTTTGGTAAGGCTTGCATAGCAAAGAGAAATTAGAATCAGGTACTTTTACCAGTTAGTACCATTAACAGTTATTTCTTTTTTTTTCACCTCTTATATATTTGATAAAACATAGATCTTGTTATAGCATCACTTTATAATCGTTCCTTTATGTCCTATACACAGTAGAGGGCTAACTACTGCAGTGGTCCCTGCTCTGAGTATCTCTTTGTCTCTGTAACTTCATCTCTGGCTTGGCAACATCTGCTGGAGAGGGGATGATGAGAATCCTTAACGTTGCCAGAACGCAGGCCAGAAAGCATCGTAAACTCTTCCCGATCTGCTTGCTAGATTATTACTTGAAAGCTAGTGAAAGCTGCCTCTGTGTGTGTGAGTGTCTGCCTAGGGGAGGGGTTCAATTACCTGAGATTCTCTGCAGATATCAGCAGTGTCTCGTGGGGAAGTCTCATTTAGTATGCAGAATAAAATCGCTATGGCACCGATCATATGATTTGAAGAGTCAATCCTGAAGCAGCACTACAGAAAAGGGGAGGTGAAACTGCATAAGACACTCCGTTCAGACAGCATGAGTCTGTGAGCAGCACACGAATTTTATTCAGCAGGCAGGAGGAGAGCTGCTGGGGATTGGTCTGTTAGATGTGTAGTCGGGAAACCACGGGAAAGCTTTATTTCTGGCAAGCCTGCATTTCGTCAGGATGCACCACTGGTGTTACTAGAGAAAAGAAAGCCCGCTGCTACGTGAGATTAAAAGGTAGAGGCAGTGATAGCCACAGAAGATCGCAGTGAAACTCATTTGATAACCACCTTAAATACTCCCTCAAATGTGAATTTAACTGTTGGAGAGAACTGCTTCCATCTGACTGTCTGGAAAGTATGGTGAAAAGGATGCACGTTCCGAGGAAGCATTTCACTGACAGCAGACCAAACTAGAGGAGAACTTCTACCTGCGCTCCTGCTCTTTGAGAAAAAGAATACAAGCAAGCATTCTGGTGCCAGAAGTCTTTCCATTTTTTTTTCTTCCTGAGTTCTGAAGAGGGATTCTGTAGTTCCCTCCGCACAGAAAACACCAACCAGAGCTCAGAATACTGCAGACTTTCCAAAGAACAGGCATGGTACAAAATGTGATTTTGGTGTTTTTCCGCAGGCGACTCAGCCAAAGACCTGCTGTTGAGGAGCTAGAAAGAAGGAATATACTTAAACGTGAGTATTTTTTTCCTCAAGTCTTTTCTATGTGTTTGTTGAAACCAGCGATGACATTTTTAGAACATATTACTTTTAAATAGATAAAATTACTGGGATCATTTTCTATATGCAAAACTTGTAATTTTTCAGGTTCTGGGTTTCAAATACTGCAGAAATCAGAATTTACACTTTGAGAAAGGCATGCAATTTAATAAAGGGAAGAAGGGTTTGTTCAAAGTTAGGCTTTCAAATAATTTTCGTTGTGATTACGCCGTTACAGATACAATTTTAGTGTCACACAGTGCAATGTCAATTGGACTGTTATTTTTCAAGATGTGGACTGTCATGGCAAACCATGCACTAAACACCACCAAGGCTGAAGTGGAAAGGAGAAAGCATCCTTGCAGAGTTGTGTTTCTCCTAGCAAGTACATTCATACCCTTAGAGACCTTCCTAAATACAAGTCAAAGAAAGCTCTTTCTGACACATGAGTTATTAGAGGGGCCGTTCCAGGCCTGTTACAGATGCTGCCACAGGGCCATGTTCTCAACATCTCTCAAATAAACACAAGGCTTAAACTTGCAACACTTTTCCTAAAGATTGAAGTTCACAGCTGAGGATCAAATGAACATAATCCCTTTCCTTACAAGTGCTGGAAATCCTCTAAGTTAGGGGAAGGTGAGAAAGAACTTTGAAATTGTCTCCACTATGGGTCTCAGGAGGAGAAAGGGGGAGGCCATCTGCCTGAAGTAAAAGTATATCACTTCTGTTATTTTCATGGTCTATTTAATGTTGAAAGACAAAACCAGAACAATGAGAACAGTTTGTTTCTCATTAAAGAAGCATAAAACATAAAGCCACATAATCTTATGTCATACAAGCAATGATCCCTATGCTATTCAATTCATATTCAATTATTAATGTGATTGCAATTCCATAGGAAAGGAAGTTGTCTACATTTTGTTACCTAAAATGTAATGTCTCAGACATTCATTCAGTTCATAGAAAACCCCTTATGCTCTTGTCATTGAAGTTATTGGGGATTTCACTTCAGTTTTGACACAAAGGAATCCCACAGTCAGTTTATCAGTGTTTTCAGTACTGTTCCAATGCACAGGTCACACATGGTAAATTAGATGTATTGAACACATTCACAGCTAAATGAAAGGATACATTCTTTGCAAATGTGTGTGGATGAACTTGGCCTAACTTCACCTGTTATCTACCCCAAGAGACAAGAAAAAGCAGTAACTCAAGATTCTGAAATATGTGGAGCCAAGTTTTCAAGAGTCAGTATCTAAGACCTCTGAAAATCTGTTTCTTGGGGTGTTTTTCTGGCTAAAGAAGAGATGACCTCTACTGAAAAAAATCTGTTCCTTTATGTTTACTTTTTGAAGTGTGCTGGTTACATGCTTAATCTGGGTTAAACTGACCAGCTTTAATAATAAAAAAGTTTGAATACATTCATATAATGAGCTTAGAGAGAGATAAAGCAGAAAGAAGATAAAGCAGAATTAAAGATATTTCCTGAATGCCAGCTAAACATACTGGTCTAGATTTGATATCTAAAGAGCTCCCAGCATGGAGCAAATTCATTGAGTTCAGTTCAGTTGCTCAGTCTTTATACAGGTTCAACTGAGATCAGAACCACTTCTATTTATTTACCTCGTCCCTTATATAAAAAGCTAGATGCTTTGTAAAGAGCTACAGTCATCACTTCACTGTGCCAGCTGTAATCTTAAAAGGCTGGACAGATGCAACAACTCTAATCCCAGTTTTGAGTAAGTTTGGAAATTAGTAAAGCCTCCTTTTATTACCAGGTATATTGAGACACTTTTAAGGTACTTTAAAACTACCTGGATTGAGTATGACGTGCAAGGCTGTAGCAGTATAAATTCTCTTCAGTGAAATTACTACAACCTCCTCTAGGTTGTAAGGGTTTGTACACTTGTGTCCTAAACTCCCTAACATCTCTGATGTTCATAATTCATGCTGGCAAAGGAAACAATGCTACCCCCAAAAGTTTTTTAAGGACACACATTTGTGCAACTCTGTCAAAAAATGAGAAGCATATTGCAAGAGTCTTAGTGCAACTACTATATTACTTTAAAACAGATCTTTTAAAAAGTGACTTACCTCCTTTAGGGAGATGTTTCTGGATCAAAGTAATACATAAACAGCAATCTTAAGGCCAACACTGTTATACAGTTTTGTTGATCATCTAAATCCTTTAACTATAGAAGCACTGCCAATTTACCCCAGAAACATGAAGAGCTCACGAACTAAAATCACGACTCAGGTGCTCCATGTGTTCATCCTGTATTCAGAGCAATCGGATGTTCCCATTGCAGAAGCATCTCTTAAAGCACACTGTACAATCCCTGGTTCATTCTGAAGGCCAGGTATTGTTTTAGAGTCACACACAGCTAAGAGTTCCCTGAATAACTCACAGAGCAGCAAAATGAATTGCAGTACTGCACATGCACTTCATAATTGGGAGCATCTCTACTGAGATTTATAAACCCAGCCCTCACTAATGAATGGATCCAAGCGTAGGCAGAGTGATGTTGATGGGAAAAACCTGTGGTTTGTCTCTGCAATAATGCCTGAGTTTTACAATATCATTACTAGCATTTCCTATCAGATCTTGTTTTCTTTTTCTAAAAGGACTGTTTCTTCAAGCTGAAGGACTAAACCTGAGTGAATGTCTCATAGAAATGGGTCACGATACATGTCTAGTATATTTGGAAAAGCATTTTTTGATCACAAAGGTGTATTTAGGAATTCTCTCTGCATATTGCTGTCATGTCTTAAAAAGGCACCACACCACAGAAAATCCTCATAATACAAATACATAGATTGTAATGTCTACCCTAAGTGGGGTGAGTTAAAAGTGAATGAAGCATATTAGTAACTTCTTGCAATTACCTCTACATCTCAGAATACACTCTACTTTTTAAAGCCTGTTCTCTTTTTAAACATTCCAGGCTTAAATAGCTGCTAATCCCTGACAGAGCACTAATTTTAGCTGACCTATTCTCTTTTAAATTCCTGTACCTTGCCACATGAATTGTAATATGGGACATTACAGCATATTACTTTCATTTGATTTACATTTCTACTACAGCCAGTTGTAGCTATGCACTACTATGTTATTTTAAATAGATACTTCTGATTACAGTTCAGCGTAACCTAATAAGCATAAAAATAAGGGAGAACACCACCTCATTACTAAAAATATCATTTTGGAAACCCCTCTGCAGTGCTAGTATTTTTTCAAGGCATATTAAAAATCACGTGTGTGCTTTAAGACTGGAAATACTTAATGAAGTGGCATAATAAATTCGACAGTGGTATCTAGAGAATCCCAGAATGGTTTAACATTTTTTTCTAGGTCTTCGGCTTTGTTAGGTCATAGGCTCATGCCTCAATTTAGTAACAGATAGTACTAGAAATAGAAATGCCATTAACTCGTTTCCCAAGGCAAAGGATATATTTCACACAGTGTTACAGCACTCTGCTCTATTTTTAGACCCAGTGTGTAGGAGTTATCACGGCTTGAATGTTAATAGGCACAACACACAAAAGCAAGCTGGCTTAGGTTAGAATAGAACGCTACAAAGGAAAACCCCATGAGGATAAAGAGGTTCTAATGTCAGTGGCAAATCCTGAATAGCAGACAAAAAAAGCCTGCAAGTCAAAGATAACTACAGTGGCAGCGTGACCATCTAAAGATGTAGCTCGAGAATAAGATTATACATACTTTCCCTGGAGCTGCTACTATGAGTCTTTTCAGCATCTAAGAGCAACGAATGGCTCCAGCTGTATGGAGAATAAAAAAATAATGATTACCTATGGAATAATTTGAGTTTCCTACTGAAGTTTATGCATTGGAGAGTTCCTGTGGCTGCTGCTGTTTTTATTAAATCTTGGAGCTTAGAGCAGAGGAAAAGCTGACACTGGTACCAGTACATTGTCCTTTCAGAGAGGTAACCATGTGTTCTGCTAGAGAACCAGAGAGATGTATTGAACAAACAAAACACAGAACTAAGAACCAATGCTAGGGGTTTTTTTTTGTGCTCTGATTTTTATTGCCTGGCACTTTGGAAAACACCAATCCTCCTCATGAGCAAAGTCATCGTTTTTTTCATATTCTCTGCAGAACGAAATGATCAAACTGAACAGGAAGAAAGAAGAGAAATCAAGCAGAGGCTGACAAGAAAGGTAAAATCTTGCAATACCTTCTATTAGTTTTTCAAAATTTAGCAAAGCTAATATAACATCAACCAGTCACAGAGGACATTATTACACAAAACCTCCCTCAAATAGATCCTCCTTAGCAGTGTCTGAGGTAGTGGTGTCTAGTAATATGAAATATAGAAATATCCAATCTGAATTATGAAAATATCTACCTTGTCTCAGATAGTTAAGACTCTGTAGAATGTTTACATATACACTTTAAATCAGAAAATGGGTATTTGCTTGGTCACTCTCTATACTGCAGATATATTGCTCACAAAGTACCAACTTCATTCTTTGTAGCAGTCAGCAGCAGAGCTGACTCCCTGCTGAGCACCAGGTGTGCTCCCACAGCACACTTCTCTTTGCATTTAAGGTATTCTCAGAATCAGAACTAGATCTGGTTATTCTGATCCTAGGAATCCCTGCTGGAATTCTAAAACAAATGCAATTTAACAAGCAGATAACTTGTTAAAGCCAAATTGAAATTCTTACAGTCCTGAAAACCTTACACAGACAATCATGATCTGCTGCTGACTATACCAGAAAACCCCTATAGAATATCATCATATACACATATCATAATAAATTAATTCTGATTCCTTCACATATTATAAAAAACCCATTAAATTAATGTCTGGGTTAAAATACTTCTCTCTTTTGGTCATTATAAAGCCACTGTGCTGTAGCCCACAACTCAATTTAAACCATGAGAACCCTGCTAACAATGACTGAATATTTCCCTGGAATTTCCAAGGGCTGGATTTTTTCCCCCATATGCATAAATGCACACTGAGCTAAGATGAGAAGCAGAAAATGTTGCACATTTTATTGATATGTTTGTTACTAATACTGGTTTTATTTAAAATAAAAAACTTTAATACAGCTTAACCAGAGACCTACAGTTGATGAACTAAGAGACAGAAAAATCCTGATTCGATTCAGTGATTATGTGGAAGTGGCAAAAGCACAGGACTATGACAGGCGAGCAGATAAACCATGGACAAGACTATCAGCAGCAGACAAGGTACTGACATAATTAAAGTGACATATTACTGCTTTCCACTTGCTTTATCTATAATGATGCATCAGATTCTACAAAGGCATTTAACCTCTGGGACATTTCATCTCTGTAAATGCTACTATTATTTTTTTATGCTGAAACCACACTGACCAATGCATATGGCCATAAAAAAATGCTATTTTTAAAAATGCCTATTTCATGCTATAAAGGCTTCTACCCAGCCCATCAACTGGGAGAAATAAAAAGAAAAGGAGCATAATTCTGTAAAAGTCAGTTGACCAGCTGATCAATTCCTTGGCAACTTGTCGTAATCTTTAATAAATTTTAACTGGAATCTTATTAAATGTGAGACAGTAAGCACTGTGCTTTTACTCTCCTGTCAGAACTGCTTCTAGACAGAAGTCACCCTGTGAGCAATCAGTAACGAATGATAAGAAATATCCTATCCCCAATCCAGATAACCCAAATACACAGCAGCAATACTGGCATAGTTGCTATGCTTTGTTGTGCCCAATACCTGGTATTTCTACCTTAGAAACTCCTGTCCTTCTCTGCAAGTCCAGCATTCTACAATGCTTAACAAATTTGTTAACTTTCTATTTTCAATCCCTAGGCAGCAATTCGGAAAGAGCTCAACGAATACAAAAGCAATGAAATGGAGGTACATGCATCAAGCAAGCATTTGACAAGGTCAGTTTTCCAGATTTTTATTGGCAGTGCCTGTGAAACACAGTCCACTTCAGTCCAGAATCTGTAGATTCTCTCTTACCAGCTGGATGTGGGAGGAGAATATGCAAAGGAAGCTTTTTTCCTCTTAAAGAAAAGACAATGGAAATATTTCTCTTCCTATTCAGAATTCAGCTTTTTTGATTTTCTTTTTGATTATCATGTACTGAGAAGCCCCCAGACCTTCTCCAGAACATGACTCAGCTTGCATTCTTTGCACCAGCTTCAAAAGCTATGACAAAAAATTAAAAGTAGAGCATAACATAGAAAAAAAATACTTTTTTTGAGAGTAGAGGAACTTAGTACCCTACATAAAGGCTTTTGAATTACATGTGCTTGAGTGTGCAAGCTTATCACAAACGTTGTGACTTCCCTGCTAACACAGAACTCTACATACCATCACAACATACACGTAACATAAATGGTGCACGTGTTCAGACTGGATTTTTAACTCGTGGATTCAGTCTGTAGATTGCTGTACCCTTTGAATGTTGCTCCAGTTGCCACTGGAAGGAGCATACTCCCCCCCAGCACATTTTAAGGGCAGTCCAAGAGAGAGGCCATGAGGGGTAACTGGTTTGGACTCTTGCCACTCTCCAACGGGCTGGGCCAGTGCGACCCTAGTCAGTCTAGTGCTTGTTTGACGTGCCAGGACTGGTGACAGGTACCATGTTCAAATATGCATAAAAACATTCAAGTGGGAAAAAAAAAGAGGGGCTGATTCCACAGCCATTGTTACTTGCATAACGGCCTCGTTAGATAAAGAAAAATTGAAACTGCAATCAGTTATTTCCTACAATTTCTACTGGGTCTCTTGAGCAGGTCCAATTCTCTTAACACACGTTTGGGGAGTTGCAGGGAGCACAGTGTACCCTTGCCCCAGCTCTAAGCATTCTCAGGTGTGCTCTCTGCTAAAATAAGTTGCCTGTCAGTGTGCTAAGGAACGGGGCGTGCAGTCTCCCCTTCTGCAGGCTCACTGGAGCAGCTCCTGGGCTTTCTGAACACGGAATGAATTCCAGCTTAACTAAACTTTGGCCGTTCAGTGAAAAGATGGTCTAGGCAAATACACTTGAGTCATAAATGCAATGCATATTGATCTAAATGCTATATTTATACAATTCCAGACTTTTTATGAAATTGTTAGGGCACTGTTAACATTCAGGGACTCGCTCAGTGTTTATGGCTAGGCATCATTACACTGACAGAAGGAAATACAGGAAAAAGCAGAAGGTAGGGCTGCAGTTGAAGTTTGGAAGTGAGATATGCTGTCTCTAACTGAAGCTACCTGGGGAGTTGCAGTAGATTAGAATGGTATATTTTGAAAGTTGTTTATGTTAGGAGTAAACAGGCTTACAATTTACAATTAGTGCTAAGGCATTACAAATTATCTGGATGTTAATGACCTATCTCAGCCCAAAGAACAAGCCTACAGAGCAAGGGTGTATTTATTCCTGACTCTTAAAGCTGTCATGCATTAACCCAACAGCATGTCTTCATGATTTCCAAAGCATCACCTCAACATTACTGAGCTGGTACAAAATAACGAGATCAGTGCACAATAAAGAATATTTCTTCCAATGACAAACTGGGGCTTAGTTCCTAAAAGAAAAAAATAAAATCAACACCCTACCTGTATTTGCACTTGCTCTCTCAAGTAACTGTGAACTGGTTAGGCTGGGCCCTGGGGACTGTAACTGCACTAAGTCATGGCATATATGTTGGTGAAAATTAAAGTCACTAATATCCTTCAATACTTTTACTGTGCCTTTAAAGAGAATGCATAACATTTAAAAAAAAAGAAAAAAACAATACTTTTTTTTGTTACTCTAACACAGAAATATTTATTTTTTTTTAATTTCAAAGTGGTTTGAAAAATGTCTCTTGTTTCTCCTAGATTTCACAGGCCATAGAAATTTTCTTCTGAGAAGAATCTGTCTTTACTTTTTGATACTGCTGCTGAACACACATCAGGGAATATAAGTCTTTCCCTAAAGTTCAGTCCAGGATACCTTGATGTTTATGTGAAAGAAGGACTCTGCAGATGAATTCTCTGCAGCACTTACGTACAGAAAGAATCACCAGAGACGTACTTCGCTCTGAAGTTAGAAGAGCGACGGCCTGTGGAGTGGGATGATCTGCTGAAAAAGACTGAAGTAAAGCTACTTGAAAGAACCTACTACTCTCCTTTAACACTTGTTTTAAACTCTTTTGCAGTCTATCTTGGAAAAGGAGATGTGCATGTACAGGCTTTACCATTCCAAGGCCTCTAACATAAACGGACATGACACACCGTCATTCAGTATTACATTGAGAAGACATTTGGAACTTACACAATTAGTTTGTAAAACACTTAAGTTCATGTTCTAAAAACTAATTTAATGTATTATAATTTCATTCTTTTTTATATAATGTCTAACAGAATCACAGCTGCAAGCATTTTTGATTCCTGTTACTTTTGTTCTTTAATTAAATGACTACTTATTGCAGGAAATAAACAAGTTTCCTAAAGCTCCTTTTTTACCCAGGGACAGTTGGGAAGGGAAGAGATTACAGTTATTAGGCACCAGATCATACTGGTTCTTCATCAACAGAATCTTCAAAAGGATGATATTACCTAAGATTTTCCATCTTCTGGAATATTGGTATTTTGGACCAGCTCCTAACCACCAGAACATGATTGTCATTCTGTGCTAGTTAAGGTTCTGTCTCTCTAAATGACAATTAAGTTCACTGTTATTCTAATTCAAAATGATTCTATTGGACAACCACAGATAGAAATGTAACAATGTACTTTGATGTTTAGCAAACAAGTGTTTTTAATGCTTTTATGACAGTATGAAGAAAAAAAATAATAAATGCTAATCACAAAGGTTGAGAAAAATGTAAAGCCAGACCTTCTAATAATACTCGACAGCTAGAAGCAGCTGAGAATTCTACTGAAAATAGAAAGAAAAACTTAGAAAAAAATAATAATACAGCCATAGGTGGAAGGTGTGCCTGATGAGAGCAACTAAATGGCACATGCACTCACAAGACAAAAATTCCTCTGCAAGAGCCTTAACTGCTATCCTTTTAGGAAGTCATTCAATGTTATGGACCTGAAAAAAGGCACTCTTCATCATGTAGCTTCGCTGAGATGATCTCTGTGAAGCGGGAAAACAATAAAGAAAATATGGGATGTAAAGTTGGTTGTAGAGACTACTACTAAATTACTGCAAGATGGTGACTAGAATCAAGGCAATCAGTGGGTTGACTTACTTTCAATTCTCTTCTGCTGCTCAGTATGGGATGAAAGAAGACGAATACAGTGCTAGTCTTGAATAAAGTGACATTTCAGAATGAAAGGTAAGAACATTCAGCACAACACACAAACACGTGGCAGTAACTGAGGAATCATGGGAGGTGTGGTGCCCAGGACCCAGAAGCTTGCTGGGGTACTGTAGCTACTTGGAATTTTGTACAACTTTTAAACATTTGACTTACGTGACTATCAGTTGAAAACTTGAATTATCCAATTGCTTGATCCAAAGATTTTTTTTTTCAATTTATTGCAATTTTATAATTTGCTGGCTTTTCACAGAAATATGTAACACTAGAACTAGCCTTTAATATACTGTTAATTATCTTTATCAATAGTTGTATTAATAAAATACTATTAGTTCTAAATAACAGTACAGTGGTAGTGCAGGTGTAATAATCCAAAAAGGGTAAACAGAAAGGTGAGAATTTTATTCAGCAGAACCACCATTTTTAGTCTGAAAACAGTAGATGACTGTTAACTCCAGACTTGGCCAATACTCCATGAAAGTAATACTCCTATTTAGCAGCAATGCACACTTGAACTAGTAATAAAACACAGTAAAATGGTGTTGAAAAATACAATAAACAGAACAATATTGTAAGGGTAACTTAGAGCAGCTTCATAGATTTCCAACAGTGCCTACAAGCTGTATTACTACTGTGACTCGACCAGCTTGCAATATGCTTTGCTTCCTCCCTCTGTTCTCTGCTGTGCTTCCTTCTCAAACCTTTTTTTCTGCTTTGGTCTGGTAAGAGACAAAAAGTTGTGACTACTCCAGAGCCACACATGATCACTGCCAGCTACCTCCTGTCAGCTTACTGGTGGGCAAGGCTACCAGGCTGGTGGGAGAGCACACACATTCACTGAGGCATATTCAGCCTTGGAAGGTTCTTCTCCTTGTGCCACTTCTTCCCAACGGAAAAAAAAGCAACTGGACTGCACAGTTCCTATCACTTCGTTTCTGTGTTTGCTTCGAATGACCTCAGGGGTTTTCCATCCAAAAAAGAAGTGGGGGGAAAAAAAAATTACCTATGCTTAATTTTGCGTTTATGAATAGTCCCTCGTGATAGGAATTCGGGCCTTGCAGTGCACTTTTGAAAACACTGTGCAGTTAAGAGAAAACCACTGTTCTATACCCAGATAAAATACAATTTGACCAGTAAAAAACCCTTCCTAAATTAACTCGTGAGGTCCATCTAGTGGAAATGACAGGGATCACAGGCTCAAAAAACCACACGAAAGTCAAGAGGCTCAGAAAAATTAGAAAAGCATTAAGTACTCTTACATAGATGGGATCAGTGGACCAAATTATTTTCTGGCAATTTCAGTATCATATTTTCCAGATACAATACAGTCTTGTGTTTTAAAAATTAATTATTAAGATAGTTTACTGTAAATGGAAATAGTTACAAATTAAATATCTCCCATCAATGAAGTCTAGGAACACCAGTTACTCTGCCTTCTACTCACTGTTCACGCTGCGTAGAAATCACACCCATTTCTGATCTAAGAAGTTGTTTTTTAAAGATGGTATTTTCGATAAGGATAAAAGCAGTCTTTTCAATAAAGTCATAGATGACCTCAGGCTGGGAAGAACTCAGGTCCTTTCCCAAGGTCATTAGCTCCCACTCCCTGCTCTGAGTAAGATTTTCTACCTTTACCTTAAAATTAAATTTTAAAATCATTCCACTTTTCTCTCTGAAAATAAATTTTAGGAAAAGGTTTCTCTCAGAAACAGCAGAAGGTAAACCAAACATGCATGAAGTACGTGTACAACGCCTGGATTCGTGGGGAAGCTCACAAAGAGTTAATAGAAGGCAATGGGTTAAGCATCACCAAAGATGCAGACAGTGGTAACCTTCAGCAGGAAACTTCTACTGGGGAAATATTTTGAACTAATGATTGGTGGGTTTTTAGAAAGTTAAATCAATGTAAGACCTAAATAACAGCCAACAACTTTAAATGATGAAAGCCAATCTCTTAAATGGTTTCAAAAATTAGACAGTAATAATTGCAATGTAGCATGCTAACTGCATCCAGAACTAGCTGAAATGAAAATAAATGTTTGAGAGATGCAGACTGAGTGCTTTCAGCAACATATGACAAAAAAACATAAAGAACATAAGCAAAGGTGTCTCTGTTTATTATAAATGCAGTATTAGGAATGTTGAAAGGAAACAGGAAAACCAGAAGAGTTCAGAGGGTAGAGGGCATAATGGAAGAAATGACTCAGAAGGGTGTATGATATCACAGACAACCAAAGGACAAAATACGAGGTATAATGGCATGTAAAATGTTAAGTTGGGAAAAACTGTTACCCCTAAACTGGTTAATACATTCTTTTGAGACCTCTGTGGTTGTAATGTCATCTCCAGACAAGCAGGTACTCTCTTCAGCCTTGCTCCAGGAGCTGTGAAGTTGTGTTAGTGTGGTACTGAGAGAGCTCAGGCTCCTGAGTCTGGAGTCATTTCCCCAGGAAAGAGGCAGCTCTGCATGTGGTAATGTAGACAAGTGCCAAGACATGCACATTCTATGTGTTATTCTTCATATCTGTTACCTCTTGATTAGCTGTAAGTTTTTACTCCTCATTTTAAGATAACTTAAATGAGAAATATTAAAGGTCTTTTCCTCAGTCTGAAAAGTTTATGGTATGCAACACTGCAAGTTACAAAAAAGCTTAAAAGGTTGCTAAGAAACTCGAAAATGCAAGGCAGTTTTTTGTTTATTTTAAAAGCAAATGAAGAGAAATATTACCTTCGAAGTTGCACGGCATAGATATTCAGAATTAAGTCTCCAGTTGATACAGGGCAACAAGGAAGTGTAAATTATGATTCACTCATCGTTTTCTAAGGAAATCTGAAATCTAAGTATATGGACTAGACCATAGTAGTGTGTAGGAAGTATTTCTGAACTACAGACAGCAGACCCTCTTGCTATCTCTTGCTCAGCAGTGTTTTGACTCGTGTATGTACTACTGATTTAAATCAAAATAGTAATGACATCATTTTGTAAAGAAAAAAAAGGCAGACAATATATTTTTCTTGAAATATTTAATACAACTATCTGCAATATAGTTCAACCACAAATGTTCACAATTTTGTCTTCTCTTTGAAACTCCTATTGAAGTCTAACACCACAGACAAATATGACTGAGATCAACACTGGTGATTTAACCTCTAAATGATTTCTGACTGTATTAGGATCAGACAAAAGGGGTATTCTGTACACACAGACACAAAACATAGATTCTAAGTGAAATTCAAAGCAATTTATCTGAAACTCAGTTAACTAAACTCTTAAAGTTATTAAAAACATCTTAAAAACCAGCACGTGCTAAAAGTCCAAGAATGTACAGACTGCATTTAGCAGATTCAATAAAGTAATTCCAAATCTCACAAATAAAAAGGAGAAGCCTTATCCACAAAGATTTTAATGTTATTAAGGAAAATATGCTTTCATTACAATACTTCCCTTAAGTGTGTAAAGGAAAAAAAAATGTTGTCGAATATTACATTATAAAAGAGTGTTTATATTCACCTTGAATTTCAGGAAGGTATCTGAAAATACTACTTCAGAATTCCATCTTCTGTTTGAAACAGTGACTGCAATGATCGGCGAACGTTACACAGTTCCTCTTCTTGCTGTGAAAAAAAAGCATCACATTGATCACATACTTCAAATAATTTTCTTCTTTTTTCTTTAAGTATTGTTATTCTGGTGCATAGTGTATGCTGGTGGATCAAACTGGATACATTTCTACGCCAACATTCCCCATATCGAGACTCAGAACTAAACCAGTATATCCACATCTGCTTGCTGCTTTTATCACCCATACAAGGTTTAAAGCATAACATGTCCGTGATACTGGGATTCTGACTCATTTTTATTTTGATAAGGGACTGGAAGTTACAGTTGTTTGCAATTTAGTGTTCAGATAGCCATTCTTGCACAATAAATACAAATAACAACAAGATAACTTCATTTACCATTTCTTTAAGAAGTTTCTCTTGGAGTCCTTTTATGTCTTCTTTCATCAGATGTATCTGTAAAAAGATAGTGCATGCATCATCTCTGCTCACAATTGGTAACCCGTGTTCAAGATGACAATTATATCCCTAAATAGTTTATAACCAAGATACAGATGCAGAAGCATCCACCTGCCTAAGGAAAGGGACACGTGTTTTGAATTTGTTCTTTCTTGGATTATTAACAATGGTAAACAAAGCCACAGAATACAGAATACGTCTTGCAGCAGTTTTCCAGAGAACTGCACACACATAATAGATGAAGTCTAGCCTTAAAGTACTGAATATTGTTACTCATACTTTCTGACAAGGAAAAACCCTCAAAATATTTGTGTGGCATTAACAGAATGCTGAGGATAAATATTTTGAGGAAAAAAATCAGTACTGATCCCTGTTGGTAAAGGTCAAGAATTACAAATTATTAAACAAAAAAAAAGAAAAAAGCACACAAAACCAACCAACAAACCCAAAAGAAACAAAAGATCATCATACCTCTGAAGTAAATATATGTTCTTCACAGTCAACAGTATGGTAGATGTTATTTTCAAACGAGGTTTTAAGAATCTGAATCCTAAAGAAACAAAAGGCAGTTGAAAGAGCTTTGCCATGAGTGATGTTTCAACACACATCATGAATACATCCCATTATTTGTAGTCTATTTGTCCTTAAAAGCACGGACAAATATTACCAACATTGTTACTACTTCAATAGTCTAGCAAGTATGAGGAGAAATTCTGCTGGAGAATAATTACATTTCTCCTGTTAAATAACATTTTAATCTCATTTTCTTATCTCATCTTCTGCCTTGATTTCATGGAAGAGAGAAACTGCACAGAGAATAGGAGCTGCCCTAAGTTATATACTTCAAGGGAACAGAGCACGAATCTCTACCAGGGGTTAACAAAGCCTACTAACCTTTGTTGCTCATTTTTCCTGTATGTACTAAATGTACAAGCGTGTTTTTCCCAAAAGGTCTGGAAATAAAAATATTAATGGATCATAATCAGTAGGAACTAAGATTTTTCTGAACTAAAACTGATTGTTATCTAAGATGAATAAAATAACCTGCACCAACAGACTGAGCACATAATGGGGAGAGTTACAGAGTCACAACAGACACTTCAGAGAAATAGTAAGCTCAACACGCGGGATAAGGCACTACAGTAATTCTGTTCTCATGGAGCCTGTTCCATCAAAAGTCTGTTCTGCGTACCAGTTTCAAAGTGATGACAAAGAATATGCATAGCATTTTAAGCAAACTTTCCATATAATTTAAGCCATGCTTTCTGAATAAAAGAAAAAAGGTAAGAGTCTTGTGCTGAGATGAATGTTTGTGTATTGATTTTTACAGCACAGCAAGCAGCAGACCCATCATATCACCTGGCTTGTCACAGAACACAGCAAACCAGGGTCAAATGCCTACATGCTGTTCCTGAAAAAAAAAAAAAGGCTCACAAAGTGAGGTAAACAGCCTTTTAAAAGTAGCAGCAGCAGTTTATTCTAGGAAGAAAAATACACAGGGGAGATGTAAAAATTGTAACAGAGCTGCATTAGCCAATCCTATCACATCAAATTCATATTTGAAATTTTGCCCAACTTTAAGCAAAATGATAAAAACTTTGCAAATCCGAATTAATGAGCTGAAGTTCAAGATGAATATGGAATCCACAGGATATGGATAAGAATTCACTTTTCTCCACGACCAAGCAATTAAACTACAAACCGAGAATTCTTTTTCCATGTTTTTCAGGGACTGAGAATCTCTCTCATAATTCTCAAGTTCCTCAAGGAGAGCAACATGAAATTTGTCCAGCTGCTTGATCCTACCAAAACAAAAGGAGTTACTTTTAGAAGCTATTAATTGCATTGTAAGTGTGTTTTAAATTAAATCTTTTGTTACAGACCTGAATTCATGAAGCTGGTAACTCAGTGTTGTCAAATGCTCGTGGATAGCTCTTAATGATTGCTTAGTAAAATGATCCATTCTCCGTGAGCGGCTCTAGAAGCAATGTATTTTTAGCAATATATTCAGATTATTTTCACTTTAGGAATAAAACCCAACTCTAGTATGTTTAGTACAGTAATTGCTTAGTACTACGGGTCATACTGAGGAAAAAACCTTTTTTATCCCCCTATCCTTTAAGAAAACACTTTCTGTTAATGAAATGTAAATAAACATGAGTTGATGTTTTTGATGAAATCCTACCTAACTTAACTGTAAGTATATTTGAAAAAAGAATTTCCTCAAAATGGAGGAAGTACACATGGAATGCATGACTTGTGCTTAATGCATCATTCAGGCTCATGTTTTTCTTTTTGGAAATAAATTTCCTTCATGGGCTTCCTAATTTGACAAAATCATAATGCAGTACAGTCATTACTTTAGCTCATTTTGGAACAACAAACAGAATAAAAAATAAAACCAACCTGGGAAAGAAAAGTAAATGGAGAGTTAGAGATATAAAGGAATTGAAAAAGACACAAAAGGAAATGAATTCTGTCACTTCTTGAAGTTCTATGCACACAGCTATTTTCACATCCTTTACAGCAAACTGTGGTGAAAGACAAGGGATCATGCATGTGTACCCACACAGGTAACTAATACTGTAGAGGAAATGCCTTGCCTCAATTTTCTTAGTAAATTCTTTTTGAAGCTTCTGACATATACTGATAGTTGAACAATCAGGTCCCCAGATATCTCCATCCAAACCAGACAGATCATTTGCAGATGCAGGAGATAGGCTTTCAGACACTGAAGAGAAGAAAAGATAATTTCAGTATGAAAAAATATCCTGTCTGAAGTTACAACAGAGCCTACAACAGCTTTTACTATAGATACATAAATTGCAAAAATTAGATGGCTGAGACCAGTTTGTATTTACATATACATTTTCTGACTTTTTAAATGGATATGGTTTCTAAATATTTAGCATTTCTTTTTGTTTTGGTTGGTTGTGTGTGGTTTTTGTTGTGTTTGTTTGTTTTTTTTTTTTTTAAAGCCAACCAAAACAATGTAAATTTATTTTATTTAAAATGGATATTATATTTTCTTCTTGAATCTTTGCTAGGTTATTTTAAACTTCTGGATAACTGTAGTAAACGTTCACTCCATAACTAACCTCTATAAGTAACAACATCATCTGTTTTAAATAATTTTCTAGGCTGTAACTTTGTTCTTTTTTCTTTCTTTTCTTCTTTTCTTGGTTCTACTTCATCAGAATTGTTTTCTGTATCACTGTGGTACCTTCGTTTGAGAAATGTCTGCACAGTTGGTCCTTAAATAAACATGAAAACAATGCTTAGCTTTAGGATTATTTACAACAATGACAAGTGACAATAGAGAAGAACTTTTCTTAACCTTATGGAGACACATAGGAAGTCTTTTGCTTTAAATTAAATGTTTGTACCTGACTTGTGTATGGGGCCATAAGGTTCTTCACTCCAAGACTGTAATTTACTTCCACTGGAAATAGACAATGGAGATGGTGCCACATAATCCTAAAAGAGAAATTAGTAACTTATTAGCTTCCAAATTAAAGCAGTTTTAAAAGTCTTAAATCATAAATTCACATTTATGTTACTTTTCATTAAACTAGGGATATGAAGACAAGTCCAGTAAAAGAAAAAATTTCAAAAATTTACCATCATTCCATGAATTAATGCCAGCTCTCACTGGATGAAAGAATAAACAAATTCTTCACCTCATCAATAATTAATGACAGCAGTAACTCAAATGACCAATAAGTTCTAACTGCTTCTTGCAGTACGAAACAAACAAGATTATTTCTTAAAGTCATCATCATCAGTGCTTTTTTCACCAGAAAAAGTACTTACGAGAAATGGCTTCAAGGTTTACAACAGCTATTATTTATTTGCCAATGCTACAAGAGTTGTCATACCCAGTAGCACATTAATGCTAAAAATATAAGAGCACTTTTTTCACTTCAAGAATTTTTCCATGCAGATGTCACAATTCTTTCATTTGTGAAAAAATCTTTATTCTTTATTGGAAAAAATCTTTATTCTTTATTGGAAGTCAAGAATAAATATTTACTCCCTGTTACTTTTTAAGATACTATTTATAACTGATCTTGCTGGGATGTAACTCCTACCTTGTAGGACATATATATAGGATAAACAATTCCCTAATTCATCTCAAATATTTAAAAATTAACTAGCAGGATTTTCCAAGCAGGTCACAAGTAAACATTACATATTGTGTTTAACAATAAGCAACGTGTATTTCCCTTGAACCTCACTGTTTATAAAGTAGATGAAATAGCCTAAAAGCTGCATCTCTCTTCTGAAGAGCAAAGGATTTAGTAACATACCTCATCTTTACTTCTGGCAATAGGGCTGGTGGTATCTTGTAGCTTGCCTTTAATAGAAACTGTGTCTGAAAAGCAGTATTTGAAACTTGAATTTTCTTCATTATTATCATCACGTGTTTCAGATACAGATCCCTTCACATGTTTTCCACTCACAGTTTTATACGTCGTTAAGTTGAGCTATACATTAACAAAATCCATCATTATTGAAAGGAGATTTATAAAAGCATAAAACAGTCAGCCACTGAACGGAACGATTTCAATTAAAACTTCAATATTCTTACCAAAGATGCTTCAGTTAGAACTGGTGAAAAACTATTATTTCCAAATCTTAACTTTTTAACAATTGTCTCAGAGGACAGATTTAGACATAAACTTTGATTATTCTTTTTTTGTAGATAAAAAATATTGGGAGAGATTCCTTTCTCAAAGCTTAGCATTTCCACTTTTTCTGGTGTTGACTGCTGAAGAGCAGGGAACATCTGCTCTTGACTAACATCTCCTTCTGGTATTCTTTCAGCACCTAGAAAACAGTTATTTAACTGTCAGGATGTGAAATGAAAGGGAAAAAAGGTAAGTTAAAGCTCTATACTGCCAACACCAGGCATTTGCAAGTCTTGTGGGTAGAATTTTACGTTAACTCTTGGCATATGACTTGCTACCCTTGCACTTTTTGCACTTTTCACACTTTTTTAGGGGTTACTGGATTCATTCTAACACTTAAAGTATTGCACTTTGATATTATGCTTATATTAAATAACTGTACCAGGCTATCAAAGGGTTAGTTCCACAAATTATGTGGTAGCCACTGAATTAGGCATTATCTCTTCTTTTAAAAGCATGAAATTGTACTACTGTGATAATCCTCATTGAACCGCCACCTCTTCCTACAGTATTGCTATAAAATAAGAAGTCAAAATACCTACATCTCATTGTCTCAAGAGATAGAGGACTCTCAGATGAAGGCTGTTCAACTTCCTTTTGCTCTGCAGAATGCTTTGATTTAGTAAATGCTTTTTGTACATAGTCACCTACTCCTCTCTTTGGCTCCACAGATACTGTATTCTGGAGTTCCTTTTGCCGATTAACACCCTTGTTTTTCCCATTCAGACGTTTCTATTAAAGTACATTTATATAAACATTATTTGTAAACATATGAGAGCATATAAATACACAGGTAAAAAGCATATTGTCTGTATGTAGTGTTGAACAAGCCACATGGTCTGAAAGAACAAAATCTGGCTCACCAAAATCGCCCATTTAATAGACATTTTCCAAAATATTTTTATATATAAAGGACATAACAGTTCTTTGCAGCAGAATAAATTTCATAAATATAAATGGAAGAATTATTATGACTGAGAATATTATTTTATTAGCAGCTAAATACTCATAATTTTAAAAGGACATTACTAGAAATAATAAATAAAACAGTTTAACTTGCTCATGGTGGGCATTTAAAATTCAGGAGTAGAAAGTACAAAGTAGATCAGAGTTTATTTTGAAAAGTATGACAGAATTGGTTTTTAAGAGTAAAGTGGAAATGCATACCTGCATTTTTGATTTCTCCTTCTTAGGGGTGTATTCTGAAGCTGTCATTTCACTCTCTGACTCTGAACTGGAAAGCTCCTTATAATTTTTTGCTAACGTTGCTCTTCGAGGTCGTTTTTCTCTGGTTGGTTGTTCCAGTGTTTCATCAGCTTTTGCATTCTGTTTTTTCTGTTCATTTATCTTTGGAGGAATAAAAACATCTTCAGTTTATCTCAGAATAATTAATAAATAAGAAAGAATAATTAGCTGGTAACTTGGTTTAATTACTTGAAAACCACTAAAAGGTTTAACTTTATCAAAGCTCAGAGAATCTAACCATCAGTCTATGAAGCATTTTGGGAAGATAACTGTCACTGTAGGTAGGGCACAGGGCAGTCAGGAATGTAAGAGTCAAAGAAGTGAAGAAGCCAAATAAACACCATTTTTGAACTTCAGCAAAGCTGAAGTGGGTTTCCAAAGCTTGCTCTCAGAAATATGGGCAGACTTAAATTAGACTGTAACTAGTGGGACATAGAACAAAACAAAAAGCCTGCCCAGTTAGCAGGGCCATCATATCGATGTATAATAATTATTCTATCTCATAACTATTATTATGCCTGAAATATTAGCTAAATACTGCAGCAGAAAAACATAGTACATGAAAAGGACTGAATTTAGTAAAAGATCTTGAAATAAGCATAGACAAATGTCACATTTTTATGAGAAAAATATTCAAAGTCGTCCCATAGTGACTGAACGCATTATAAATATGTATTAGAAATCTTAGTTGGAATATTACATTTACCTTTTTCTTATCTGCATTTTTGCCTTTAGGTTTATCTGCATGGCAAGCAGGTTCAGTGAATTTATCTGCTGTTATAACATGTAAAGTTAAAAATAATCAGCATGGCATTCAAATGTTTTACATTTAGAACTTAGCTGTAAAATCATGGAATCACTTTTATGCCCACAAAATTACTGATTCAGTGAACTGCTTTCAGCATGTTATTTTAAAAAGCCAAAGGTTATTTTTCTTGACAACTATCTCTGCCTGTCCCATCCTCCAAGAATTTTCTGCATTAAAATATAGAGGTTTTGGACAATTACCTTTATAAATTATTAGAACTAATTTGTAAATTCCTTATGCTTGGAAATAAGATAACAAAACTATTCTGTATCTAGAAACCAGCACATTACACACTGTGCAATAAATATCTAGGGACAAACTTATTGCAGTATTCTTAAGAAATATGAAAAAGTGTCTTACTCTTGTTTGTGCTTATCTGTTTCCCAAAGTTTTTATTTCTACTGTATCCAGTTAACTGGGCTTTAGTTTTTCTATTTGATTCTTGTAGCCAACTGATATCTGTCTTGCTGTCATCACCTCTGTGCTCTGTGTCTGTGTCACTAAAGAGATGCTTCTTGTTTTGATTGTTTCTAGTCTACAAAAAAATAAAAAGAGTTCTTAGGTTATTCATTTACGTTTAATATACATTTCACTCATATAATTGGTATTTAATGGCAGGAAGACAAGGTGTACTGATCCACAAAATTCTAAGCCTTACTTTTTTATTTCCTTTCACTTCAGTGCTAGTTTTACTATCACCTGCGTTCCTTAATTAGAAAAAGAAAAAACACCTTTAAACAATACATTTAAAAATACTTGTTCTAAATCTTTATACTATTCATGTGATATGTGGATTAAGGATTAAAACAAGAGTACCTACTTTTGTTTTCACATCCATTTTGGTAATATCTGTTCACCATAACCCCTAAAGGATGTGCTTATTTGCCACTGATTGGTAAGAATACACAGTACAACACACCCCTTTGCAGGCTGATTATTAACATTTACTAATCACACACACACCCCCCAACCCCCCATTCTGGAGTTTATATCCCCACAGTATTCTATGAAGAGAACTAAAGCTCTTTTCTTTGTGAAACATATTCTTTCCTTTTTATCAGCTTCCCAAAGGAAAACCATGAACCAGCCCAGGAGCCCACAGCAGCTATGTTTATTGCTTGAAAACTCATCACAGTCGAGATAATATTGTCCTGCAGACATTCCCTGGATTATCATAATGGCATGGTGGAGAATGCAGACAGCACTGTCCTCGATCATCAGCAGACTAGGACACAATGTAACATCCCTACCCTTTTTTGTTTGGATCTGTATGAACACTCGATTCGGTAACACTAAATTCTTGGATCTAAAAAAGTAAATAAGTAAGAAACAAATGGAGGATTTCATTGTTATACAATTGGAACAAAATTACACAGACCACCAGGCAGCTAAGACCACCAGAATACCTAACAGCTAAGACCTTTTTTACTTATCTTTTATATTCATTGATTAACTTAAAATTATTAATGTGTATCTAGAAATTATTTAAGAACAGAACTGATTGTTAAAACCAACTGAAACTGACTGAAGCTTTCAGTATCTCCAACTCAGCAGGCTCCTCTGAGCCATAAGAAGCAAAACTATCTCTTGTTGTCTTTTGCTTTTATCCTTGCTAGATTCTTTTTTTACTCAAACATCCAGGCAGAGATGACTTTACAATGGGGATTGTAAGGATGGCAATAAAACTTTCAGGATAACAGCATAATTTAAAACACTCCTAACAAACTGGTTTATTTTTAATTCAGGAAAATATCATAATAGTGGCCAGAACTTTAGGGCAGCATATATCATAATGTATTTGAAAGGGCTGAAGGTATTTACATGGCAAACTTATTTTCCCCACTTAGTTCAGTGATATAATTTGAATTTTTAGATGTTAATTATACTTTCAATAGACATAATTTAAGTTGACTCAGCTCCTTTATATTCTGTTCATAACACATCAGTTTCAGTTATATTCTTACTCCAAGCTTTATTGTAGGCTCATCAAACCCACTGATGTTAAAGTTGTAGACATCATTCCTGTCAAACAGACACAGAGATCAGTTTTGTGACTGAATTAATGAACATTTCACAAAGTTAGGCATGGATAATTAGAAATTTTTTTTGAAAATGTTTTTACTACTTACATAATATGACCAGCAGTTATATCAAGAGAAGTAGTGGTTTTCAGGTTTCTGTCCTGAACTTCTTCCTGTACATAAATAAGAAGGTAACTCATAAGTCAAATTTGGACTATGCATTCACACAGAGTCACCTCAAAAAGCAAGTTCTTCAACATGAACACATGAAAAAACCTTGCAGTTCCTCAGACTTCCACTTCATTAGCAACAGTACAATATAGCAAAAGGGGACAAAAGTTAGTAGATACTACCTCTTTTCAAATTTACCCTTTAAGGATATCAGCAAAACCTTGAAATTTTTTACTGCCCAGACATTGAGACTAATTTCCATGTCCTGGCTGTAGTCCATTTAAGAATGCTATCATCTCATTTACTAAAACAGCTCTGTTCTAAACATTTAGCAGTACCATGTCCAAAAGAAACACATTCAGTGATATAATATGCAACCAGAAATTAATTTGGGTTTCACACACTGGTAGTTGTCTGTAAAAATACTATTGCATGTAAGTCAATATATAAAAAGTATTTTAGGTATACACAGTTAATGCCTAATTAACATTAATGACAACAGATACTTAACAATCAGCAATATTTATGAACTTTTGATTTATATCTACTAGCTACCACCATACACAGACATACACCTGATACGAGAGAAATTTTCAATGAAAGCATTAAGATGTTACCTTAGAGACACAGGATTTATTTAAATGTGGCCTAAAAAATAAGGATACATTCTGTTAAATGCTTATTAGAATATATGCCTTAGAGTACTGCTTATATAAATAAAAGCCTTATCAGACACAACAAATTTCTTGAGGTATTTAAACACAAAAGCAAGTGGATTAAAAGAGATCAGCCCTTCTCATTTTTGTGCTCTGAGATAATTGATCCGAGATCCCAAGCCATATTGAATGTTCTGCATGTCTTCTAAGTGCCTGTCCAAAGGGTTTCAAAGCTGATGTAGCCCAGCTATTCCTCTGTCATCCTGTTACAATCCAACAAGGAGAGCATGTAATCATATGTAAAGTGTACCTCTAAGTGTCAGATCCAGCAAGGTAAGGCTAATTTTCTTATTTAAGAATTCACTATATTTAAAGTCTCTAAGAGTTAACTCTTTCAGGATGTGAGAGCTAGGAACTTCAGACACTGAGAACAACTGATGACTGAATTCCAGTTTGATCCCCAGATTATGATGATAGGATAGAGATGCCCAATGTGCAGTTCTCATTGGACTATCCCATTTAATTTGTCTCCATGAAATATGCTGTGAAGGAGCAAGAGACTAACAGCCTTGGTAGTTCAGCTGCTGGAACTATTTGACTACTGGTCTCCTGCTCTTCAGCAGGAGTGAACAAATGGTTCAGATGAAAGCACGATGTGAAATAACTGTAGACAGAGGAGTCAATCGCAAACCCACATGCACAGAAATAATAAGCACTAAAGTAAATAGTTTACATCATACCTGATAAAATCCAAGGAGTTTCTTGCTTTGCTTTTTTCATCAGTCTTTACTTTGTATCTGTCACTGATTTTACTAATCAGTGATTTTGTTGCATCTTTCATTTCTTTAGACTTTTCTTTCTACAAAAAAAGAGTTTAAGACTCAACTGTGAACCCATTCAACAGAATGGCAAAGCTTCAAGCAAAACTACACATTCCCAGCCATCACCTAAACTTCATTAAATGTCTTCTAGAGGTACTAAATCACATTCCTCTGAAAGCCACTTTCCCTTGCACTGCCCAATCTGAGAGCAATAAAACATCGGTTTGGCAGATATTTTACAGTACACAAACCTACGACATTTAGAGTAACATTCAGAAGTGAATGAAGAAGTGCATGAGAATACAAATTAGTTCTTAAATAAGCACCACTTTTTATAAAAGTAAAAAATACAGAGTAAACTGATCTGAACCAGGTCACACTGGAAAAGTAAAAGATGAAACTAACATATATATTGTATTAGTGGAAAGTCAATTAAAACTAAGTTTGTGACTCAAAGAAAAATACAAAGTTTGAAACACTGAAAATATGACAATTCTCTTAACTGTAAGGCAATGAAATGAAGGTAAACAACTCTCACCATTTTTAATGGTTTTGGATTTGAAGTCTCTTTTCTGGAGAGAGTATCAGGTTCCTCTCTTGTAAAATCAGAATGCAGAGAAGTTTCAAACACTCTAGCTGAAAGAAAGGTTTTAAATTATGCTTCGATAGTAGTTTAAATATTTTAACCTTCTGTACTTAACAACTGTTAACTGTTTCAAATGATTAACATTCTGACTGCCCACTAAGTATTTTGCAGTTTTCTTCCCTCATGGTATCAATTCAATTTAATTTTCTTGATTTTCTTTTCTTTGTTTATCTGAAGAGATACTTCAAAAAGTTTACTAAATGCTTTTTGTTTCGCAGCTCTTTCACTAACAATAGAAACTAACACAGGGGAAAAAAACCCAACAAACAGCACAGCTGTAGGATATAAATTTACCCAAAACATTTTTAACACTAACAGTTAACAAAGTGTGAACATAACCTGGTTGGAACATATGTGCCACTGATGCATTTAGCTTTTGCTTGTCACCAGTTGTTATATTTGTCTCAGGAACAGAGCATGCTCTCTTTTTCCATGTTTTGCTTTTATCAAAAGAACTCTCCAAAAGACCAGAAAGCCTAACAAAGATAATACCATCTTATAATCAGTGTATTGCAGGAAGTGACTCTTAATTATAATAAATATGCATCACAAAATAAGAAAATATTATCTTGTAGATATCAATGAATGTTACATTGGTACCTATGTCTGCCACCACTGTTCAATTAACCAATGCACTGTAAAACAGCAGACCTTCAGAAACAACATGTATTTGTAAATCATCTTCCTAGAGGCAACAATGTCCTATGGCCATCATTAAAACTTGAAGCTGGATAACTCTGGGGTGTGTCAAATCTACTACTTTTTACAGTACAGTTCACTTGCGTAAACCCACGTGCCATTTGTACTGCTCTCCTTGTTACTACCAGTGCTTAAACTTCTACTTTGAAGTAGAATTAATCAATGAGTACAGTTTTCATAAACAGATTCACCAATTTAGAAGTCTTTGATTAAGATAACAGAATAGCAGTGGTTATGAAGTAGTCTTAGTAAATACATGCTAGTATTTACTAGTGCTAGTTTGGTGCGATGAATTTCAGAATAAAAACAAAACCAAAAGCATAATAAAAGTGACCTGACTTACACAGCCAGCAGTTCTCACACAACTCTCAGAGATGAAAAGACAATTAAATTCTATCACTTTCTGAAACTATGCCACAAATTTCAATTCTGGCAATACTGAAAATGCTCCCTTCAAACTAAGTGACAACACCAGTGACTTGGTATTCTCTTCCAATACTTACAAAGGTTTGCTGCTTCTCCCTGCTGGCTGAGAATCTGGAACAATATCTAAGGCTTCATCTAAATGAGACATTAATTTGTTATCAATTATTATTACAAAAGAAATAGACAAAATTAAACGTAAGAAATATCAACACTTGAAAAATTACTTGCCTAAAGTTTGTTTTTCTGTGGTCTCAATTTCTGGCTTTTGTATCATTTCTAAAACTTCTTCAGCACACATTTGCTACAGTGGGGTAACACCCAAAAGAAAAGATTAGCATAGGACTACAAGCATTTTAACATTGTAAACTTGACTTTTCCCTAATAAAATAAGAAATTATATTTTCATTTCATAGAAGTGCTGATTCTGGTACCTTTTTGGGTAGTTTTGTCTCATTTCTGCTATTTAACTTCCTGATCTTCTGTTCTGTTTCACAAAATTCCTTGTCTAGTTTACATCTTTGCCCACTCTACAAAGCACAACAAGCAACAGTGACAATTAGAATCCATATAAGGAAAAGAAGTAAAGTTCTCCTACAGAGTAACACTAGAAATATTCTAAACTACACATTCTATATGTTAAAGCCTTTTTCTAAAGCATGGTTATGTCAAAAAAATGCTTCAGAATCCCATAGGCTGGGATGTGAATCTGACTGAGAAAGACATGTAGAATCAGAAATAAAATACAAATGTGACTTTTACATCATTGTTCAACTGGAATGGAAGCAAATCCACTAATACTCAACCCACATTTCAGTGACACCTATGTAGTTTTCTTTGATTTCAGCAAAAGCCTAATAAAAAAATGCAGTAAAACCAATCCAATAAATGCTGTAACCTGAAGACATTAACATTTCACAAATACAGCTGAATGTATGAATGTTTTTTAAGAGTATTTCAACATTCATTTGAGATTCTGTACATACACTGTTCTGATACACAAAGGAAGAATTGTGGTTCTAGTAAAAGCAAGTGAACTCTGGGGCAGAACTGATGCATGAATGAAAATTTTAGCTGATTTTGTAAGAATTCAGTCTGACTTTAGACATGTTAAACCACAGACAAGAAAATCTGCAATACAGTAAAATGCACTATTTTCTAAAAGTGAGTTGCTGACTGCAAAACATTAGCTCTTTAAAAATATGAATTAGGAACAAATTTGAATAGAAATGCTATCCTAAGTAAAAGACTTAGCTATAGATGATATGCATACTCCAGTAGGTTCTTGATGGAAATCCTTTGTTCTGGTCTCATTTACTGCATTACGGTTAGACCTTTCAGCAGAGCTCATCATTTCCAGAGGTAATTTAAATCGTTCTTTACAAGGAGTGGCTGAAAACAAACCAGAGACATGTTAGAATTCTACCCTCTCTGCTGTTGTGATTACTGGGCTGTCTGAGACATCAGTAGGACGAGTTTTGCCCATGATCACATCTATTCCACAGAGTAAAGAAAAATAGCTAGTTTTTATATCAACTCATTATGTACCTTTCATAATTCTACAGATTTCAGTTAAGTTACACAGAGGTTAATGAGCCCATAGACTGGGGATGAGTGGATGCAATCAATACTTTTTACAAACTGGCTCTGTCAGAAAATAATTGGTCACTTATTTGAAGTTTTTACTGTAATATATTTTTGCCGGAACAGACTGTGTGGTTAACTTCCAAATGAGAAAAGTTACAGAAGGTTTCTGTCTTGGTCCATGAAATGTTTTCTTTTGTAGCCTGTCACTCTTAATTTATATGTGACACATGGGTATACATAACTATGGATACTGATGCTCTTGAGACAGTTAAAGCAAGAAAAATAGCTTTGTTAGTCATGGTATTCTGCCACTAGTATATCCAGACTCTACTGGTCTTTGTCTTACAAATCTCTCCCTTGTAGATAGTACTAAACATCTGTTACAGTAAGACTATTACTAGGAATGTGATCACTCTTATTTGTGACAAAGTCTCATTCTTTTTTCTGTAAGAAGCACTTTTGATATAAGCATCATTAGCACTGGACCCATGACTCAACCTTGCTCACCAGCCATATGATCAACTGCTCCTTGAAGAAGCACACACAGTTTCCAGGTAAGAGCAAAATGCAAGGGAGAGATGTACACATTGGAGAAGGCCCATTTTCCCGACTGACAGCTGCAGTACATACAATAGGTGGCCCTCAGCTACCTGGAAGGCATGTGCAGAGACTATCCTGCATCATGCCTATGGACCAGTAGCAAGTGACTTAGTTCAAAACTGTCAAGCTTTAAGCACCTACCCGGGAGATTTTTATAAGGTCTGATTTTCACTTCCAGCTCTGCAAGGGATCGCTGTTCATGTTTGTATTGCAAAGACTATTTATAGCATATTTTCACCCCAGAAGTACTTGTAAACTTACATGTGCTAACAAACAACAGTGGACTCCTTGTGGAAAATCTTGTAGTTCCAGGAATAACCACAGATGCTTCAGACACTTTCCTTTTACAAGATGAGGTTATCTTCAGGAACAGAAAAAATGTGACCATAATACACAGATTTAAGTATGAAAACACAAGATTGTGGAGAATCTCTTTCCAAGAGTCTTTTGACACTTTCTGTTATTGGAACGTCAATTCCTGTTGCTGCACACATCAGTGTAATGTGATTTTTAGGCAGTTCCCTTTTTAAGGAAAATTCACCAAAATACTTAAGTTATATAATACATAAAACTAGTGGTTTTAAACTGAGATTGATAATCGTTGTTTCCTGAATTAATTCAATAAAGCATGAAGAAAAACTGTCCCTTTGTTAACAGTTAAAGTAGCCAAGATGATTCCCAGGAGTTTCTGCAAAGCTATCACACAACGTGTAAACCAGCAGAACCTCTGGAACAGGTTTACTGGACTAGGGCTAGCAAGATGTGCACTGCATGGCTGTTACATGAAGATGACATGATGACACTGCTTCATCTTTTCCCCCATCCCTGGCACAGCTGTAGTTAGTCCTACTATAGCCATAATCTATTTGTAACTCTAGAGTGACTGTGGGGCAAAAGAAACAGCAGGCTTAACGAACTGGAATCCTTTCATTTTAAAACAGAGAATCAGCTACACATAAGAGCAGTCCCATGAAACTGTGATTTGAGTCACCAGGCTACAGGATTCATCTTGACAACCACATGCTCGCTTGTAATCACCAGTCTTTGTGAATGCCAAGCCTACAGGACATGTCACTAATCACAGCTACTACTATAGCTGAACACTAGTAAGTCTCCAGAGGCTACACTAGACTTTCACATATCCTAAGAGATCTATGCATGTCTTGAAAACATTTCTCTTTAAATTCTCAAAGCTTAATGGTCTAGAGAACATTAACAATTGCTTTTTAATTTTGTCATATTGTTACAGTTTCAAAATACATACTAAGATTTTTTTTTTTGCAAAGGGATTTACATAGTTTAGTGTCAAGTTATAAGAGAAAGTATCAAAGCCTGTGTTACTCATATTGGGACTGTAAAATAGCAGGGGGTTGCTATTATAAAACACGTTAAATATTTAATTGATCTGTACTTCTGATGTAGTCTCCCACCTACCTTGGAGGAACCACCTTTGCATTTTTCTTGACTGTTATTTTTATTCAGAGTCTTCAAACTTCCAGGATGTTGCTGGGTTTTGTACTTACTAAGTTTCTCCTCTTTTTCAGGTTTTTGTTCCAAACATGGTGACAACTGACTTTCTGGTACCAGAACCTATACAGTATTTTTGATTTTTATTTTTTTTATACATTATTTGGATTTTATTATGTTTTATATTTTATGTTTATACAAATATACATAGAGCAACTTCTTTACCCCAAGTAAGACATTCCTCACTGTGGATTTTTATAAACTTCAGAGTTTATGTACTTCTAATTTCAGCTTAACTGTTATTTTCTCCAAAAAAGAGAGGTTATCAAATCACAATTCACATAAAAGAACTTCTTCCACTGTGTATATTTATTCTATGATATAGACATTAATATTAACTCCCCGAATATGAAATACATACTAGAAAGCACTTAACTACTTTTAGAGTTATCTTTACTTAGTGGCATTTTAAAAGTCCTTGATTTTATGGTGAATGATCATAAATTACCTCAGAATCTGGACTAAATATAAAACCCAAGGAAAAAAAAACCCATAGCACAATGAAATAAAATACCTGTGATCCACTTTCATCAAAGACAACGTGTACTGTTGTTCCAGCAACTGATGCAAACTGCTTCTTATTAAAGCCCTACAAAGTGAGGAGCTATTTATGTGAAAGATACACTTTGCTCACTTTTTAGAACAAGAAACAAAGAAAATATTTAAGTCAGAGATCATAAGTATCTGAACTCAGGTTATAGGAGATACACTTTGCTCACAGCACATAACAGCTCTATTCATCCCAAGTTTCACAGTGAGAGTTAAGGGCAAAGTATTTTGTTTGAAGCAGTCCGCTATGCCTTGATAAAAATTTTTTACTGAGTGAGTAAATTCCTAAGAGTGGTAAGTGTACTGCAAAATGGGATACCCACTGAATGATTTATCAAAGACTTCCATATTTGTAAGCATACAGTTGTCATGTTTCTGGAAAATTATATATGCAAAACATGACATTAAGCTACGGTGGTCCCTTTTTAGCCAGTTAATTTTTCTTGCAATTACAGTTATATCTGAGAATCACAGAATCACTTGGGTTGGAAAAAACCTTAAAGATCATTGAGTCCAGCCATCAGCCAAGCACTGTCAGGTCACCACTAAACCATGGCCCTCAGCACCACATCTCCATGTCTTTTAAACCCTCCAAGAATGGGGACCCCACAACTGCCCTGGGCAGCCTATCACAGGCCTTGACAACCTTTTTTGGGGATGAACTTTTTCCACAATGTCCAACCTAAAACCTCCCAGGCACAACTTGAGACCATTTCTTCTCATCCTTATTAAGCATCTTTAACGAAGCTTAAGACTTTCTGGGAGAAATGCCATTCTGTAGTGGTGATGTTAATCAGAAACTCTTTGTACAAATCAATACCAATAACCACAGCTATAGTAACACTCATCCAGTGTTGAGACACTTATCTGGAATCAACTAAAAACTGTTTAAATAGATGTTTAAATCTTACCTTACATTTGCTAAACCCATAAACCTTCCTGATTGCATCTTTGATTTCCAAGATAGAGTCAAAACACAAAAAAAATTTCTCTCCTTCTTGATTACCCACATTCATTGGGCTTTTTAGATATATTGTTAATAATTTCTTTGAATCTTTTTCTAGGCAAAAACAAAATTTGGAAAGTACTTGCATTACAATTTAACAACATCTCATACAATGTTTGTAAATACACAAAACACTCCTGTTATTCAGTTCAGCAGTTAAGATGTATATTCTATTTCATTCACTCTAACCTTCAATAATTTATTAGAGAAACAATTCAAGATACAATCTATTAAAAATACTTATGTGTATTATCCTGTAGAATTTTCTTGAAAGGTTATTTACTATCACTGCAGACAAATTACAGATACTTACTAAACTATGCTAACTGGTTTAAAAAGAACATTATTAAATATCATTGTCTTATGCCTTATTTTGCACAGAAGTGACTGAAGACATTATTTTAAATACAAACATACGTGGATGCCTAAAATGGAAACGTGACTGCAGTGCAATTTTAACCCTGAAAAAAACACACCTAGATTATTTTCAGCTTTGCTGAGAACTGAGTCAGTGCTTTAGGATTAATCTATTTGGAAATTCAAATTAGTCTGTAACAAAAGGTCACATTTTTGAGTGTCAATACCTTCAAGGCTGTACAGGTCTACCTCTTCTTCTGGTATAATGACTGTTTCCCACTGCTGATCCTTAGATGAAAAACATGGATTGTAAAGCTAGGAAAG
This sequence comes from Chloroceryle aenea, assembly GCA_013399075.1. Taxonomy (NCBI): domain Eukaryota; kingdom Metazoa; phylum Chordata; class Aves; order Coraciiformes; family Cerylidae; genus Chloroceryle; species Chloroceryle aenea. The sequence continues at coordinate 1,219,118 of VWZY01008457.1, read as the reverse complement.
CATTCTATTACAATTAAATGAAGTGCAGAGATCAGAAAGTGAGGACAAATTTCCATTTTTTTTAAATCCTCTGTTACAAGGAGTGACAATGAATATATGCTTCATTGGTAACAGTGAACAGCATTTCAGAAGAGCTTTGGTAGAGACATTAACCTAAACAGTTGAGTCTCATCTACAAAAACTGCCACTGCAGTTCTGTAAATGGCTTCTTGCTCATATGTGCATTGTTAAATTGTTTGAAAGCAATATTCGATTGCCATTGGTTTGAAATCGTTTGACCTAAATATGTTCACCAAATCTTGATTGTTTTTTTCCCTCCTTCACACTGTAGATGCACACACAACGCCCACATGTTGATGACAGGAAACAAATTTGATACAAAAGAAAGAATATCAACTTACTGCCTCAAAAAAATCTAGTATGACAGACAAAAAAATAGCTTACTGCATCATCTGCTGCCACGTAGAAAGATATACTTCTGCTACCAACATTGAAATCAACCCAAAATTCTTCAAGATTTTCATCCAGTGGTATCTGCAGCTAAAAAAAAACAACCCAACATAAAAACATAACACCAAAAAAACCAAGATAAGCTAAAAGCAATGATTAATACTAGACAACAGGCTTTGTGTTACAGTTTCACGAGCTTTAAATACCTGCACATCTGTATACTCCTGGAAAAAAATCATTTTATTACTTGATCTCTATTTTTTGTTAACTAGATGGCAAAGAAATTTTTCAGCTGCACAAATTAAAATCTCTGGATATATCATTAGGCCTGAACTTACCTCATATTTATCAAGAGCTGCTGATAAACACGGATATGTAAAAACCCTGTAAGAAAAGGATATTTTGTCAAGTACTCTAAAACACTGCATATTTTGACCATCTGAACACTGGATTGTGTTTTCAGCACAAAATTTGTCTGATTTAGAGACTAAGAGATCACAGCAGTTTACAGAGCAGTCACTTTACCACAATTCTTCCAAAGGAGAAAATGTGAAGTTTTATATATCCTCACAACTAAAGCAGTGGCCTCAGACCTCTTGTACCCACGTTCATATTTCTGGCTTCTCTGCCAGTATTTTAAGAATGGTATTCAAACTGAGTATACACCTGACATAAGCACATACCAAGCTCTTTGCTCTCATGACAAATAAAGGTAACATGCAGAGCATGTGATGTAAGAAAAAAATCTCATATTTTTTCTTTATTCGGTGTCCTCTTTCTGTGGTAGATGCTGTCATTGATCATTATCTCAATATAAATATCCTCAATCAATCACTAGGGGAACTTATACCAACAGCTTACTAGCTGTTGTTAGATGCTATTTTTATGGAACTAATGAGCATCAGTGTTGCATTTTACAACAGAACTAAACAGAATACAAATACAGCTCTTTATAAACATTTAGTCAGTATCTTTAAAGATCTTAAGTCTGTATGGCTCCTTAACTTTATACCACAGCAGTATTTGTCCTATTTGCTTGTATATTTGAATTCAGAGCTCCCCCAAACCAGTATTTATGATACAAAGGTGACTCTGGATGAATAGACATGAAATCAAAAAAAAGAAAGTATATTAACTTACAAAAAAGAATCCATTTTACCTTCTTTTGTCTCCAAGCATGCCATTCACTTGGTTAAGAAATTTTCTGCAGTCCTGTGAAAACACAGAAATTTCTTAAAGAATTATAAAACTAAAGTTTACCTCTGGAAATATTTTTCAGGTGACTTACTGTTTCAAATTCAGAATCTTTAATTTCTTTAAAAGCACTGGACACAAACTCCATGGAAAACCAGTGGCATGCCAGTTCTCCTCTTTGTTTCTCTGGTATCATTCTGCATAAAGCTTCTGTGATGGCTACCTGCAGGTCGTAGTCTGCAAGCACAATATGTTTTACAGGAATACTAGTTTTAATAATACTTTTTTTATATATCAGTAGAATATTTATGTTGGCAATGGGTATAAGCAGTGCTGAACATTTCATATGACGTATCACAGGTTATCCAAATATGCAATCCATTAAGGGTATATAGACAAAGAACTAAGGGGATGAGGATGACTAAACAACTTACCTTCCAAAAGGAAATTTCACTGAAAATTTCAAGGAATGTCAGAGCAACACTAGGCATCTAAATGACATAAGAAGTTTTCAACTGAACAGCATCAGAACTGGAAAACCGTTGGATACCAAAGGGATGCCTGAGAGAAGTTACAGTGCTATTAAACATTGTGAGCACTTCCCTAAAGACTAACTTATGAGCTTTTGCTAGTTTAAAATTTATATTATAGGGAAGAATAGGACTAAACTTTAAAGAGTTAGCCATACACTGCACACACCTGAATTAATTCCATTTACACACTATTCTCGTAATGTTTTTCTGAGGACTGTAACATTCTAAGGCTTTTAAACATCTTCTCTGGATTTTTAATAGTATTTTAAGAAGCACAATATTAAATTATTGTTAAGTTTCATGCTCACCTCCAGCATCCAAAATTCTCCTCCCCATGTCACCCCTGCCAAAGTAACATTTCATTAAAATATAAACAGCACAAAGCACAGAAGAGAAGTTCACTTAACTACAAACTATCAATGTAGGAAAGAAAACGTGATTTCACTAAACTATTAAGACTACAAAGAGGTGAGTCTGTTATGCTAAGGATATACATCTGAATGTGAATTCTTTGAGGAAGTGAATCACCTGATATATGCAAGTTTTATTCTACTTATTTTTTGAAGTGCTACAAAAAAATATTTCCCATTGTGACTTATTCAGTGTGCATTTACTTATTTATAAAACTTTAATTATTTTAAGACAACTGAGATGAGACTAAGCCTAACCTTGACAGGGAAAGAGGTAAATTCAGGCTTGCAAAGGAGAATAACCCATAAGAAAACCTGCCCAGAGCCACTACTGCTGACAATACAATAGAAAATGCAAAACTGAGTTAAACCAGGACCAATAAGTGTGCATTATGAACAACCTTAGTAAAAACTGCCTTCTGGCTATGCAAAGGCTGTAATGATATAAAAATTATACTGAAGATTATTTACATGACAAGCAACATTTCCTTTGTAGAAAATATCTTTTTCCTGGCATCTCGAGGTGTGTTGTTAAGTATTAAATTAAATTTTCTTACTACCTAAGAAGAGTGGAAAAAAAAATGGAGTAAGATTAAATATAAAATGAGTTGTTACAGTTATTCTCATATAGGACCCTTGTAATATATTTCACATCATTATCACTAAGGAAAATAACATGCTTAAACAATTGCAAAACAAGACAATAACTTCTATCTGACCTTAAATGGTATTTACTTTAATATAACTACCTCATTTTCAATAAATAACATTAACAATTGATGCTCACATTAAAGCTAGAGGGTTATCTTTCTTATTTGCAGGTTTAAATATAGAAAAAACACCCTTTTGTTCTGTCTGCAATTGATTGCTGGGCTAAAGTCTACCTTAAAATTGCAATAAAAAGCTTTTCCTTTGGGTGTGAAGCCTCTATAGAAGACTTTCTGGAAATTTTCCCTTTATTTACAGAGGAAAAAAAAAACTGACAATCTGAGGTTAGCAAAATAAATCAGAGAAATTTCTATGGAAAACTATGGGAAGAACTTACAACCAACAATTTTTATCCTGTTTATAGCAGTTGTAATAGAGCGTATTATTTCCTGCACTTTTATACAGCTCTCTCACCAGAATTTTAACAGCACTCTTTTGTAACTTACTACCCAAACCAAAAATTATAGAACAGTAATCTGAAAAACATCCCAACAAAGAACCCCAACTTATAAATGACATCAAACTTTCCCAGAGAAACATTATATCATTCTTCTGATACTTAAGCACTACAAAATTCTCTTTTTTTTTATTAGTATCTTCACAAAGTCTGTTAAAACACTAACCAGAAACCTGTTCCTAAGAAAGAAGAATGTTTACCTCCTGCTGAACATAAATGCTAATTCGTACATCAGCGATGAGGGTACATGTTCTCAGAACAAAGTTTTCTAGTATTTGTAATTTACCTAATGAATAGGGAAAAAAACAGAGTTGTTGAGAATGTATTGGGGTCCCTCCTCTTCAGCATTTGGAAAAAAGATCCATTTTCATTCAGAAATAATATACAGTATACCTTCCTCTCTGTATAGAATTAATGATACTTTAAACCAAACATCTTAACGTTCATGGTTAACTGGAAGACACAGTAATTACTTAAATGCATAGCAAATATGGCTCTTTATGTTTCTGTTCTTGTGCTCTACTGTCTAAGTCGCCTGGGCTTGACATCATTATTTTTGAAATCTAATCAGATCAATTCCCTAACTTAGCTCTCTGACATACAATTCAGAAATTATCTTCCAAGGGACAAGGCAATGAAAGTTTCACTTCGCTCATGACAGTATTACTGTTCTACTGTGACTTTCTACCTACTGCTATACTGAAAGATAAGAGCAGCGTGGTATTCCTAATAACAAAGTCAATAAAGAGGGACTACTGTGCTATGCTGAGGTATGACAGTAGCTTAGAAACAACATCCTTTTTAGGAAAAACTGTTCAGTTGCCATCTCTGGGAAGATCAGACCATCCTGTTTTATTACTGACATCTGCAAGTTACAAGGAAATCTGTGGGTAGAGAAACCTCAAATTAAACTGTCAAAGTCACAGCCGACATTCAAGGGTTTTTCCCCCGAATGAGAAACTCAGTCCTTTGTGTGCCCGACAGCCCTCCTGAGGATAAACGGTTTTCCACTACGGTTTATGACACAGTACACTATACACTTTAATATACAGTTTATTAGATGAAGCATATAGATCATGTGGTACATAGATCAAAAATCTGCACCAGTCTTAACTGTACCCGTTCTTCCCAGAACTAACTTGCCTCATGATGACTCCACACCTATTAGGAGTTGTTTTACCACTGATAACTTTACATGTCTCTTTCAGAACACTTGAACTCTCCTATCTAGTGTACATTTATTTTAAGCTCACCTTCAGGTCTGTTATCACATATAGCCTACAATAAAAAGACAAAATGCATCATTTTGATACTGTAAATATTACAGCATAAAAATCTAAGACAAGCTATTTAAGACAAGCTATCAAAAAACATTTAAGATTTTTAAATTATTGCACCTTTGATGAAGATCATAAGAGAATTCTTCTACCAGCAAGTGTGGTTTCCCAAAATTATATTTCGGTTACATTTATGGAAATTATTTCCCCAAAGACAAAAAAATTTATGAAGAAAAATCTGAGATCTTATAAACCTGGGGTCCTGAGATTAGCATACCAATAATTTATGTAATCAACATTAGATCAAGAGGAATTTTTTTTTGTTCACTAAACACTTACGTTGTTGGATTTTTACAATTATATTTCATGATGCTGAACATGAACAAAAATGAGTATGAATATTGGCAAACTATTTATCCAAAAAGACTATTTCAGAACTCATTGTAACATTAACTTTAGAGAGATATTAAATAGAAACACATTTGAAAGTCTTTTTGTTGCTAAACTAGTAATAATTATGTTGACAAATACACACAATATATTTTATTATCAGTATATTTTTACCAGCAACACGTTGAAGAAATCTTCAGCCAGATTTATAAGCATTTCATTCTTTGCATTTCCACTGAGGATGAAAATTTCTTTTACCTTTTCAAACCAAGTAACCATGTAAAGGGAAAATAAAAGAAAATCTATTTTAATCGCATGACAAAAGCCAGTAATTTGTAATATACTTCTGTAAAATTATAAAAAACTATACAAAGCTTGTACATACAAGCTATACAAAAACATTGGCGGCCTGCTGAGCATATTTCATGCTTAGACTGCGACTTTTCACTTATAAAACAAATGCAGGTGATTTGAAACTAATGTAAATAATACCTGTAACTGACTGTCTATGAGAAAAACTAGAGATCTACTTTTACATCTGCCATCAAAGACAAAAGACATGAAAACAGAAAGTGGCTGAATGAAGAAGCGTGTTTGTAGGTGTGAATAAAAGATTGAAGTTATCAAGACACTTTAAAGCAGTTGAGAAAGCAGATGAGTAACTCTCATCTGACATTGCCATTAATTTTCTTCAGTGACACATCTGGTGAAAGCAGTAAGGAAGTGGTGTCTGCTTTTCTGTAGACTTATTATGTTCAGTTACAAATGATTAGCACATTTAACACGCAGGTTGAAATACCACAAAAATAATCAGAATATCTCTGTAATCTGTTGAAAGAACGAGTACAATACTGCTGTTGCAAATAAGAGGGGAAAAAAAGAAAAAGGTATTAAACTGCACCAAGAAATTTCAATTCCTGACTCAAAAGTGGTATTGCAAGCTCATGTGGAAGATATCTCCTTGTAATTGCTGGAAGTGTATGTAAAATTATATATTGTGTAGCTTGCAAAACCTTCACTGTGATAGAACAGCATCACTTTATAAGGAGCCATGTCTAAAAAAACCATTTTGATATGAATAATGTTTGTTGCAAATTCCTAAGACATTCTTAATTAAGAAACAATCAAGGACCAAATCAAACACTAAGCTGTTCAGCACTGAAGCATTACTGATGAATGCTTTATCAATTTAATAGAATTTTTTTTTTTTAAGTTCACATATGCTTTATGGTTTTACTTATCCTTCCAATAAGACCATGTTTTATCATTGCTGGGAGTCCATCTTCTCCTGCTATGCTGACATATTTCCCACATTTCTGAATAGACCTTAGTAAAGTGGAAATGTTTTTGACTTCTTGTTTGTCAAGTTCCTGAAATTGAAATTACAAGTTTTAGTGTACAGTCCTAGAAGAACCTGTATTAATTAACCAGATTCCTTTTTGTCCTCAAAAGCCACTCTAAGTGCATCTTAAATTAAAATTTCTTTCATAAATTTTGTTTTTCAAATCAACTTCTTGTATAAACTAAGTCAAATGAAAAAATGCTTTTCAGACTATTACTACGACAGTATAGATGATTCCCATGTAATGATTATGTTACCTGACACAAAAGATTGTCTAATTTGTTGACAAATTGTTTGCTGCATTTGTAGGAGACATTTTCACAGTCTTCGGTTTCCAGAAATTGTTCTAATAATTGGAAATCTTTTTTTCTTGTAGCTCCATCAATTAACTTTTCAATCTGTCAATAAAACCGAGCAACTTTATTACTGCATGCTTAAGACCAATATTGATTTAAAAAGTTTGAACATAGCTTTTACACAGCAGCTGCAAACTCTTTAAATTACAATATCATTAAAGGTAAAACCTACAGAACACCATATTTAATACATTAATCGTGCTGATTTTTTAATTATTTGCCAGTTTTCCTTAACTGAATGGGGATTTTTTCCATCAGCAACTATTTCNACCTACAGAACACCATATTTAATACATTAATTGTGCTGATTTTTTAATTATTTGCAAATACTCTTGTTTTCTACCCAGCGACTTCTTAGCACTAATGTACATCAAAGGAAATGTTTCTTCTGATCACATTCTTTGTCACACTGTAAATTTTACTTGCAATTAAGTACCAGGAGTATGTTAAGGTAATAATTAAAATAATCAGTACTCACATTCTCATCCATGAGCACATACCTGCATCTCATTCCTGGCTGCCATTTCTGCAGTTCACCTTCTGAGCTGCGTAGGAAGGGAACAATCATTTCACCAAAACACAATTCACTGACACAGACTTCCAATAGGTTTTGCAAACACCTCAGTAATCAGTCAAAATATACTGCAAATTCAAAAAACTGTCCATTGTATGAATACTATTTAAACTGGGGATAAAAAGAAATATCCTTACATGGATAAACAGTAACACAGGAACAATCAGCTTTGGCAATGGAGGACCAGTGGGCCCTGCAGTGGACTCACGATTTCTCAGCAAGAAATGAGCACGAAGATGGCCAATTACACCCTCAGCACCGGGGTGCTCAGAGGTAAGTCACAGAATTCCACCAGGACTTCATTATAAAACAGTAGATTAAATTATTTAAGGAAAATGTGATAAATGTGTGTCGGGAAAATTCTTCTTCATGATACATACAATGATGAGCTCATAAATTACTATTACCACCAAAACCCAAAATTTCAAAATTATAGTTTTCTGAAAATACTATCTTAATACTCAAGAGCAGACAAAGTATTTTAAAGAGTTTACATGCAAAGCCCTCAGTTTTTTATGCATTGTATAAATTAATCTACATCAGCCAATCTACCATGTGCAATTCTGGTCTCCCCACAGACAAAACAACAAGAAATAATGATTAGAAATCAGGAATGACTTCTGTAGAACAAGCAAGTGGGACAGACACAGACTAGTCATTTCTGTACTCCTAAGTAATATCCAAATAACAAACATAGAGTGGTTTATTTTTTCCAGCACAAGCATGCAACACCCTACACTTCAGTTTTTGCTGTCACCTCACTGGTGTCTTGTCTTGTGCCGGGTCACACAACCCAGAGAAGAAAATATAAGCACCTTCCAGGTGCCTCTTCGACGAAGGAGTGAGATGCCCACCCTCAAAAGACACGTACTCGCTGGCATCTCCCCAAGCACCCGCGTTACTGAGAGGCAAGCACCCCACCCCGCCCCGGCCCCTCAGCCGCAGGGCGGCAGAGAAACGGCCACGGCACGCCCCTCACCTCGTCTCGCTCCA